>JAODOY010007509.1:13601-30685 GCA_025399855.1 Forbesichthys papilliferus | reverse complement strand
ACATTTTATGACCAATTCATGCAAAACTCCACGTAATCCCAAGGGGTTCACATACTTTTTCTTGCAACTGTATGTATCATTTAAAACATATACATCTAGATGTGCCTATATCCAAGTCATACAGTAAGACTTTAAAAGCATTAAGTGAGACCAACTCTCTAAGATAATAATAATAGTAGTAGTAATAATAACATTTAATGTGGGTTCTAATGAAATACCATGATCTTCCATTGCATGAAGCCTGTGTGATCTCCCGCTTAGACTACTGCAACTCGCTGCTAACCAGACTACCTGTGTGCTCTACAAGACCCCTGCAGCGGTGATATAGAGTGATATTACTAGACCAAACCATCAAACACAGCAATGCAGTTACGCTCCCGTCTGCCTACTAACTTTCACATATAAGACTGGAAGAAAAAACGCGCTTAGACAAACCCAACATCCGAATTCAGCAGCAGGCAAAATAATATGAATCCATACTGTTCTCACTGCTGTGAACGTTTGGACTGTATCATCTACCGTAGAGAAAAGGAAACCAGTTGTCATAAATCAATTCAAAACAAAATGTTACGTATATTCATGAAAGTGATTAATATAAGATTGGCCAAATGCATTGTATTGGTTAAGTTGGCTTAGTGCTTAAGGTGTTGGGTTGGAGTTAATTGTCTTTTTTTATTTCGCGTGATCGAGACCCACTCCAGTCAAGCTAGCTTTTGGAAACTACAATTTTTAATAAATCGAGAAGTTGTAGAGAGTTTTGATGTAGTACTCAATCATTTAAAACCTATTTGCGAATGTAATAATGAGGTGAAGAATGAAAACGTATTGTTAATATTTGTGTAATTTAGATGAATATGCTGCCAGAGGTGTGTTGCTGTTAAGTAAACACAAGAACGCGATTGGGAACCAGTTATCTTGGGAACCAGTAGGCACATAACACCGGTACCGTAGGCTACAATGGTCTTGAACAGCAGGCAGGGTAAGTAAATTATTTACTGTTTATATATTGTTTTTTAAGCTAATGTTTAGTTAAGACTCCCAATGGCTTTCATTGTTTAATATTGTAGTGTCCCAGGGTGAGTTGTATTGATGACCCCCAATGCAGTTGACATGGTTTTATGTTTAGCCTGTTGTGATTTCTGTAGGCAGGTGGTTTTGATGTTTTTATCTTAGGCAAGTTGCATTGTTGTTTGTTTCTGTCTTTTATATTTAGATATTGTTCTAGGATTTTTTGCACCATTTCAGTAGACAGTGAACTGATTGTGTCGCTGTGGATTTTGGCGCGACTTGTTATGAGTTGGGTAAAAATAAAGGTCTCGTTAATTGTAAACCGTGTTCCCTGCTGATTGACCAGCATTTATTAAAATAGGTTTTAACTAACTGCAAGCTGAAAGTTGCAGAACTAAATATTATGCTGTTAAAACTCAGAGCATCAGGAGATTGCATTCATTTTTGGCTTCGATAAGCAGAAAATACGCCGACACTCCCTGAAACGCTGCTATGAACTTAGACACCATGCATGCCGCCCACGCCTAGACTACAGTGATTAGACACGTAGCAGGTGTAAGGACAGGTTTAGCGAATGGGTCAATTCGGTCCCCCCCAATGTCAAACTGGTTCCGACGCGCCTGGTTCCAGGCCCCAAAAAGAGAACTTTGTTTTACCATGTCGGCTGGCCGGCTGGCAATGCCACCGTTACGCGGCATCAAGACTCGCTCATCAAAGTCTTGCCTTTTCTCCGTCTTGGTACCACAGTGGTGGAACGAGCTTTCAGCAACAGTCAGAACTGCAGAAACCCTACCCATCTTCCGAAAGAGACTCAAGACACATCTCTTCACAATCCACCTTGGTACCTTGACCAGTGACCTCGCCACCTCTTAGCACTTTCTCCTGTCTGAGAGTGTCATCTCTGAATCCCCTTGTTAACGTCTCAGGCACTTAAGTCTTACACTACTTCTCATGCTCTTCTCTCACTATTTAAGAGAGAGACCATTACCTATTGCACTTCATTAGCTAGACCAGGGGTGGCCAACCCTGGTCCTGGAGAGCCTCAGCCCTGCATGTTTTAGATGTCTCCCTGCTCCAATACACCTAACTCTAATGAATGGGTCGTTATCAGGCTTCTAACAACCCATTCAGTTGAATCAGGTGTGTAAGGGTTAGGGTTGGGGCAGGTTAGGGTTAGGGCAGGTAGGTTAAGGTTGGGGCAGGTAGGTTAGGGTTAGGGCTGGTAGGTTGGGGTAGGTTAGGGGTGGGGCAGGTTAGGGCAGGTAGGTTAGGGTTGGGGCGGGCAGGTTAGGGTTGGGGCAAGTAGGTTAGGGTTGGGGCAGGTTAGGGTTGGGGCAGGTAGGTTAGCCTTACCAGAGTGGTGCGAAGCTGCGCACAGCGTCTGGCCAACTGTCTGATGAGGGAGTGGGCTTCTGGCAGCAGTGGCTTCTCCAGGCAGGCCAGCAGTGCGTACAGCCAGAGGCCCTTCAACACAGAGCAAGAAACATCAGTTAGCCACTAGCCCTGCTGTTAGCCCTGCTGTTAGCCACTAGCACTGCTGTTAGACACTAGCACTGCTGTTAGACACTAGCCCTGCTGTTAGACACTAGCACTGCTGTTAGACACTAGCTTTTCTGTTAGCCCTGATGTTAGCCACTAGGACTGCTGTTAGCCCTGCTTTTAGCTACTAGGACTGCTGTTAGCACTAACGCTTCTGTTAGCCCTGCTGTTGGCCACTAGGACTGCTGTTAGCCACTAGTACTGCTGTTAGCTATTAACCCTGCTGTTAGCCCTGCTGTTATCCATTAGCATTGGAGATCCCCCTCCCAGCTCCTTGATGCATTTTGTCAACTTGTAGTGGGTGGAGTAAGGTGCAGTTAGCTTTAGCTTTAACTTTAACACCACAGGGCAGTTAACTTTGACACTACAGGGCTTTGGCCTGCCCTGTAGTGTCAAAGTTAACTGTCCTGTGTAGGACAGAGTGCGTATTGCATTCCCCAGAGAGGGAGCGCTATAACATAACCTGGGACCTAACACTAAACTGAGGTGTGGCACCGCACCATTGGACCCAAGGCTATGGTGCTGTAATGGAATGATTTAGTTTAGCATCAATCAATGTTTATGGCTTTTAAAAAGCTACCCAGACATATTTAGAGAAATAACCAACCTTTGACTTGTTCTGTTAATGTTAATAAGTGCAAATATCGCCCAAGAAAACTAACCAACTGAGGAACGAAGTCTTGCCCTTCAAACCAGCTGATCAAAATCTCCAATACTGTAGACACTGTTGCCTGGAAACATAAAATGAAAGAGAAATAATAACATGTTAAACCAATAATAGCTATATATACTTATGATGAAGCATGTGTCTACTGGTGAAGCATGTGTCTACTGGTGAAGCATGTGTCTGTCTACTGGTGAAGCATGTGTCTACTGGTGAAGCATGTACCTGGTTGAGTCTGCTGATGATGGTGAGGAGAGGGGGAAAACCCACCTGAACACACAGAAACATGTGGTCAAATCAAATTAATACCATTATGACCATGTTAATACCATTTATACCATATTAATACCATTTATACCAGGGGTCGGCAACCTTAGGCCTGCGTGCCATCATGGGCACGCGTAAGATTAACCAATGGCACACTGGCAATATCTTTTTTTAATCTTTGTCATATCTTGTAAGTATGCTACACGCTCATCCGGTTAATATATTTCGATGTTTTATAATCCGCATGGGAAATTTGCCAACATTACGTTATGACTTCCACAGACATTGCCGTAGCGCAACCTAGTTTGATTGATCCATCCGCTTACAGAAAACACAAGCCTCTGATTGGCTACCATACCGTAGTAGCCGAGCACTCCGCTGGAGCCGGACTCCGTAGCCAGCCACGTTCCCAGGCCAGTGTGGAGATATAATCTCTCCACCTGGTCCTGGGTCTTCCCCAAGGCCTCCTCCCAGCTGGACGTGCCTGGAACACCTCATAAAGGAGGCGCCCAGGGGGCATCCTTTACTAGATGCCCGTACCAGTTCGAGTTCCTCACGGATAGCTGAGCTTCTCACCCTATCTCTAAGGAAGATGCCAGCCACCCTTCTGAGAAAACCCATTTTGGCCACTTGTACCCGTGATCCTGTTTTTTCAGTCATGACCCACCCTTCATGACCATAGGTGAGGGTAGAAACTAAATTTACTAGGTAAATCTTAAGGTTTGCCTTCCGGCTCAGCTCTCATTTATTTCTGATGAACAAGATTAATGATTTCAAATTAGATATTTCACAAGCATGACGTTCTTGTATTATTCTCATTGTTTTGCCTGTTATCTTAATTCCCCCCATTAGTGAAATGTATAACTAAATATACTGTAACCCAAATTTGTGTAATTTTGGTATATTTTATTTCTATTCAGATATGGATGTTTTTCATGGATGGCATTTTATACAGTTATATAATTATAATATCCTGAGTATGGGAGAAAACATTAATTTTTGTATGAAATGTTGCTATTTATGATTTGATGTCATGATTAAACTTAGGCCTTATGTTATATGGCACACCGATTAACGAGAAATTTGTAAAAGGGCACTTGATGAAAACATCTCCACACATGGTTACACAGCTGAAACCATCTCCACACATGGTTACACAGCTGAAAACATCTACCAGCGCCACATATTATAACATGTCGCTGAGACAGTTTCATACATAGATTATCTAACTTATATTTACATTGTACATTCAAGCTGTTGAACACAGCGGGTTTTCCATAGCTTTCTATACCAAGGCTTAGGAAGATTCAGGATAGCACAGTGACTTTCAGTTTGCGTGCGCGCATGCACGCCCACATGCGTGTGCACACACACACGCACACACACACACACACACACACATACTACCTTGCTATAGTCCAGCACTGGTTGTAGGTCAGGGTCTGTTTGGCAGGATGAGGATCCTTGGACGCCCTTCTCTCCTAAACAAAACACTTTCCAGCCCTCATCGTCTGTCAGGGCGGGCTGTGGAAGCACAGGAGCAGGCAGACTTTAGTTTAGCTTCCCTGCTGAAACAGTCAGTGGACAAAACATAACATTTGTCAGCAGTGACTTTACATCCAATGAAAACAAAAAGTGAAATGTGTTACTAATCTGCCCTCAGAGCAGTCTAGACTAAATAGCAAAACACTGAATAAGGCACCTTGAACATGGAATAGACTAAATGGCCACTAGATGGCCCCCTAGGCTCTAATAGTCCTCACCATCAGCACGTTGTCATCCAGTGTCTGTCCGCTCCAATGCTTCCTGTGTTTAGAGATGCTCTGAAAGCAGAAAGGCACATTGCTCACATTCAGCACTAACAGTGTGACCACGTTGACACTACTGAAAAGTGTGTGTGTTTACAGTGCATCTGGAAAGTATTCACTGCGCTTCAATTTTTCCACATTTTGTCATGTTACAGCCTTATTCCAAAATTGATTTTTTTTCCATCAAAATTCTACACACAATAACCCACAATAACAAAGTGAAATAGGTATTTTTTAAATGCTTGCAAATGTATTAAAAAATAAAAATGCGCATGCACAGCCTTTACCATGACACTCAAAATGGAACTCAGACACATTCTGTTTCTACAACTTGATTAGAGTCCACCCGTAGCAAATTCAGCTGATTGGACAGGATTTGGAAAGGCAATCACACCGTCTATATAAAAGGTACCACAGTTGACAGTGCATGTCAGAGCACAATCCAAGCCTTTCAGATTCAGACAACTTTATTGATCCCATAAAGGGCAATTATTTTGCATCTTACCCAGTCATCCATACATACAGAATACTCACAGACAAGTGTTAGGGTTATATGTTGGAGATACAAATCAACATAATACGAAGACAAAATTATCAGCAATAGGACATTATAAATAACAACATTTTATATTTTAACAATCATTTCCAGTATATACCATCATTTTAAAACTAAACGATGACTTTAATAAAATGATAGCAGAAGGAATAAAGGAATCACAAATCTGGGAAAGGTTACAGAAAGATTTCTCCAGCATTGAAGGTCCCAATGAGCACAGTGGCCTCCATCATCAATAAATGGAAGTTTGGAACCACCAGGACTCTTCCTAGAGCTGGCCGCCTGGACAAACTGAGTGATCGGGGGAGAAGAGCTTTAGTCAGGGAGGTGACAAAGAACCCTATGGTCATTCTGACAGAGCTCCAGCATTGCTCCGTGGAGAGACGAGAACCTTCCAGAAAGACAACCATTTCTGCAGCACTCCACCAATCAGGCCTGTATGTTAGAGTGGCCAGACGGAAGCCACTCCTCAGTAAAAGGCACATGACAGCCCGCCTGGAGTTTGACAAACAGCACCTGAAAGACTTTTCAGTTCATGAGAAAGAAAATGCTATGGTCTGAAAAGAAAGACTGAATTGGCCTGAATGCCAACCAAGCATCATATCTGGAGGAAACCAGGCACCGCTCATCACCTGGTCAACATCATCCCTACAGTAAAGCATGGTTGTGGCAGCATCATGCTGTGGGGATGTTTTTCAGGGGCTGGAACTGGGAGACTAGTCCGGATTAAGAGAAAGAGAAATGCAGCAATGTACAGAGACATCCTTGATTAAAACCTGTTTCAGAGCGCTCTGGACCACAGACTGGGGAGAAGGTTAATCTACCAACAGGACAACGACCTTAAGCACACAGACAAAATAACAAAGGAGTGGGTTCGGGACATCTCTGTGAATGTCCTGGAGTTGCCAACCAGAACCCGATTGTACATCTCTGGAGAGATCTGAAAATGGCTGTGCACATCCAACCTGATGGAGCTTGAGAGGTCCTGCAAAGAAGAATGGGAGAAACTGCCCAAAAGCAGGTGTGCCAAGCTTGTAGAATCATACTCAAAGTTGTAATTCCTGCCAATTATGCTTCAAAAAAGTATTGACTAAAGGCTGTGAATACTTATGTACATTTTTAGAATTTTGTGTTTTTTATTTATAATACATTTGCAAAAATTTCAAAACACACTGTTTTCACTTTATGGGGCATTGTGTGTTGAATTTTGAGGATAATTCGTATTTTATAAGGCTGTAACATAAAAAAATGTGGGAAAAGTTAAGCGCTGTGAATACTTTCCGGATGCACAAACACACACACACACACACATACTGTATATACAAGTTGAACATCAGATTTGGTCAATGAGTTTTGTAGTTGGTCGTTGTGCATGTCAATCATAATACCTGTCCTGTCAAGTAGGTGGGTCTTGACGCAGTTAGTTAGCGCTGCGTCCCAGACTTTACATGAGTAAAGGCTGGCTCTGCGGTGAGACTAGGATAACGTTAACCAGTAACAAGAGACAAACTGCGGTGGGTACTGTCTCTGTTCACAGGACTTGATTTTGTTGACTTGAATGAATTGTGGATTTTGGAGAATGGGCTTTTTTGTACTCAGCCTCAGTCTCATTACCTTGGAACACCGTACTACTGTTTTACATTTAAAAATGTGTCCCTCTTTGCATGTTTAAATCAATGAGGAGAGATTTGAGACAGATTCCTTGATTTGTCAGTAGTTGACTTGATTATTTATGTTTTTATTGTTTTAACTTCAAATACCTGTACTTGTTTGATTATATGTTGCTATTTGTATATGCCTTGCTGCTGCCTATCTTGGCCAGGACAATCTTGGAAAACAAATGTGATTCTCAATGAGTCTCATCTATCTTGATGTGAGTGTGTCTACCTGTCTGTGTGTGTGTGTGTGTGTGTGTGTGTGTGTGTGTCTACCTGTCTGAGGCATGAGAAGGCGCCAACTTGCTGCCGCTGCCAACCGATGCCAGGAGAGAAGCCCAGAGGAGCAGCCGGACAGCCTGCCACCTGGACAGCAGGACACAGTCTTCACCATTACCACACAGTCTTCACCATTACAACACAGTCTTCACCATTACCACACAGCCTTCACCATTACAACACAGTCTTCACCATTACAACACAGTCTTCACCATTACCACACAGTATTTATCTAAACTAAGCCACATGTAACTTACAGATGCGCTGACAGTTAGTTTCTTCCTCAGTTTCTTAGGGTCAATCTGAGCCACCACAACCTCTGGACACAAAGATGCCTCTAACCTGAAAACAGAAGAAGAATATTCTAACATTACTATAAAACAGCAATCTAGAATGCGTTATGACTTAATCCTCAATTACATTACATGCAGGGCAGGCATCTCAAGTCTTAAAAATAATGATAACGCCCTAAAATAAATGAGATCAACTTTGATTATTAATAAAAATCACAAAACACTAAATTCACATTATACAATAACACATTTATTACATTACAGGATAAAGCCAACACTTTGAAAACAAACAAACATTGGTTCGTGGTGGCAATATCATGTTATCAATTGCATACCTTATGAACACTTACTGAACATGTCTAAGACATTCCCGTGGGTTTATAGGACTAGGAGGTCCTCTCTAAACTAACACTTACTGGACTTGTCTAAGGTATTCCCGAGGGTTTCTCGGAGGTCCGTTCAGGTCCAGCTCTTGCTCCTTGTCTCCAGACTCAACTGGCAAGAGCCTCGGCATCAACTCTTCCACATCCGATTTCATTGCGTACGTTAGGCTATTTAATATCAGTAAACTAATGACTGAAAATAAAAAAAATAATTACAGCCAAACTAGACTATGGATTGAATTAATGAATTACTCCGAAAAGTCGAATCGACCGCAAAGCAACACGGTTTGTCAGCACAAATCTTTACTTGTGTCTTGAAACAGAAACAATCACAACAAAAACAAGGCCGCCATATTTTACTTTGGGAAACGCAGGATGATGACGTAATCAATGCGCGCGTTTGTTGCCGGTGAACTCAACATATTTAATATTATCTATAATTAAAACATATTTGGTGTTAATCTCTCTGGCACTCTACTCGGTGAACGCGGGGTGCACGAAGCATGGGCACGAACTAGACAACGTGATAACAAAGATATTGGAATATTTACAAAGATGGAGCATTGTAATGCATTGTAATGGAAGCTAAAATGTAACGTTTACGGTCTTAAGTGGGCGTGTCACTAAACACGGCACTATGAAATATGCTATGTTTTAATAGCCGGGCCAACAATATGTGTAGGGCGACGACCTATAGTGTACAAGCGTAAGCCACTGACTAAGCCATCGAAATAATGGACATGTTTATTTATTGCATGGGTTGTTTACGTTATATGTTTGGATCAAATCATAGTAGTCCCCCAGTCGAAGACCTCTGGCAACCACAGTCTGGAAACCCTGTTAGCATTAGCGTTCACACAGCCACCCTGCTGGCAGACCAATCAGGGAGGGGTAGTGAGTCAGGCATGTTTCTAAATCATTTTGAAATACCTAGCTTGGTGGTTGAGCTAGATGAGGCGATAGCAACAGTTTTAGCATCACTGATTGGTTAAACACTGCCCAGTAGTTTCAACATTAACCAGAGGTCAGGGTTAGGGTTAGAGGTCTACTAACCCACTAGGAGGAAACGACTGTGAACACTTCCCAATGGAGCGTGGCTACACCAGGCTAGACGTAGGCCGGCCAGCAGCTACAGTACATCTACCATGCATGGCCTGAAACAGAATTTACCCCAAAACAGTTTGCTGCAGAAATACCGTGGTGGCCTCAGATTGATCGTATGCACTTGGATATTAATGTTATACCATATACTCAAAAGGCCCATTAAAGCCACCAGAGATATATTATGGAAAATATATATTATACCATATACTCAAAATGCCCATTAAAGCCACCAGAGATATATTATGGCCAATATATATTATACCATATACTCAAAATGCCCATTTAAGCCGCCAGAGATATGTTATGGCCAATATATGTTATACCATATACTCAAAATACCCATTAAAGCCACCAGAGATATATTATGGCTAATATATGTCATACCATATACTCAAAATACCCATTAAAGCCACCAGAGATATATTATGGCCAATATATGTTATACCATATACTCAAAATACACAATAAAGCCGCCAGAGATATATTATGACCAATATTGTGGTGAAATCTGGGTACCACCCCATTAACCTGCATTGCACGCCGGGTCATTCTAGTCAGCATAAAAAGTGAAAAGTCGGCCCCTTCCTTCCATAAATAGAATAGAAGAACTTCTCTGTTAAAGTATATTCTCTCTGATTGAACTCTCTCAGTTTCCAAGCTCTCTGGTAATAATGTCCACTTATCACATCTGGTATGTCCCTGGCAGCCAGAAAGATAGCTTAGAGCTGATCTGGTTTTATTTCTTTCAATGTACTGTATCTTACAATCCAAATAAAAATACTGCATTAAAATAAAGCTCCTAAACACCACATTACACATTTGAAATGTTTATTATATCCATTGTGTAGCCTACTTGTGTCTCATCGTAACCTCAAAGTAAGTTAATGATTATCCAACATTATTCTCTTATCTCCGCGGTTAACCTTGGTGACAGTAACAGCTCGGATGCAATGTCCACATTAGATAGCCCAGAGCTGTTGCTGCCATGTATATTTTCTTTTAAAGTTTTTAAGTACAAAAATGGCTTCACACATAAATATTTTCCTTTGGAAAGCAGCCATCATTATTGTTGTTTTACCTCACCCAGTACGGGGCTTGTTGTCGGACTACAAGATCTGTGGGGATTCTGAGTGTGAAAGTAAGTTTAACGATAGGTAGACTGTATGATATTAGTCTGCTCTGAATAGCCAATGTACTGTGTATCTATATTACTGGTCTCAGACTTGCAGTCACGTTGCCTGTTAAACGTGCATGTGAATCTTTCCATAGGTGCGTTTCTGCACATATATTCTGTCTGTGTGTGTGTGTATGTGTTTATGACCTGTGTTTACACGTGTGTGTGTGTGTGTGTGTGCTTATGACCTGTGTTTGCACGTGTTTGTATGTATGTGTGTGTGTGCTTATGACCTGTGTTTTGCACGTGTTTGTGTGCACACAGGTTTGTTGAGCCGGGCTCGAGCCATCACAGACCACAGCAGCAGGGACTGCCGCTTTCTGAGCTTCAAGCGAGGGGACGCCATCTTTGTTTACCACAAGCTGACAGGCAGAAGACATGACCTGTGGGCAGGAAGTGTACGTCTTTCCTCTTGGGTCCTCCTGGGTCCTTCTGGGTCCTTCTGGGTCTGGTTGTTGTCTTTCTGTTTCCTCTTCTTCTGTTACATCAACACTACTTTATTTGCAAAGACAAAGTTACATACTGACCAAGTGAAAACCATGTCTATGCTACCCAAAAAAAGATTTGTCCTGTTTGAAACTAAAGACTCTTAAGTCTCTTTCTGTAGTTTGGGAAAGCATTATAATTAGCAATGTTATCCACATTTTTAATTTATGAAACTACATTTAATGTTATGATTTAATGTTGCTTTAGATAAATTAAAAATGTTTGCATTTTTTATTTTCATGTATTAGTTAAATTCATAGGACTTTGAAAGTGCTATATTTACAATGAATATGCTAACTAATTAACTAACTAAAACTTTTCTGTATTCTGTATTTCAGATCAACAAACAGTTTGGATATTTCCCAAAGGATGCAGTAGAAGAGGAGCAGATATATGCCACTACAGAGAAAGTAGTGGAGACACAGGTTACCTGGGTTGGGGCTACATGAGCAGTCACTCAGTGTAAAATGAGTAGATCATTCCATCTCACATTTATCTCAAATTTCTTACAGAAATATGACTTCTTCTGTCTGGACGAACAAGGCTATCCCATTGACTCTAGCCATCTGGACAGTGACGATGATGATGATGATGATGGTCAGGAGAATGTGAAACAGAAGTCTGATACCAGGGCATCCAGCTCAGATGCCAGTGAGGGTAGCTATGTGGATAAAGCTATTTCTGTTGCTGGGCCGAAGTTTGACGACCTACACACGGAGGATGGCCAAAACATCAACATCATCACTGAAAACCATGGCAACAGTGGCAGTACTCAAGGTGGGTCTCCCTGCCCTCCCTCCCCCCCTTCCCCTCCACCTCCCTCCCCTTGGTTTGGCTCATCAGTGGCAGGATGGCTAGGTCTGTCACGGGAGTCAGAGCGGGACATACAAGTGACTGAGGACAAGAGCGATGGAAAAGAGAGCAAGGTCCGAGATGCCTCCTTCACATCCTCTGTGACGGGTTGGCTGGGATGGAAAGAAGGCAAGCAGGTGGATGCTTTCAGAGAGGAAGAGAGGAGAAATGAAGACAGAGACGGGGGCAACACAGGATCTAGAGGAGGAGGAGCAGAAGAAGAAGGTAGAGGAGGAGGAGACAAAGCAGTGGAGGAGGTGTCAGGAGAGAACTTCAGGAGCAGGAGGCTAAACCTGGACCTGGACTACAACCTCCTGCAGGACGAACACATGGAAGGGACAGAGACATCTGGCTGGCTAGCAGGCAGGCTGTCCAGAACACTGGGCTTAAGTTTGAACTGGGAATTGGGGAAAGGAACAGCATACAATGAAGGTGAAGTTAAGGAGACGAGCAAAGAAATGAAACCATCCCCATCTCAGTCTTGGTTTGACATAGGAAGGGATGCATTAGGCTTTGGCAGAGACGACAGTAAAGGGTTGACAGAAAGGAAAGATAAAGGTGAAAAACTAGAGCAACCAGTGGATTCAGAAAACAAAGATACCGATTGGCCACAAGCTGCATCAACACAGTGGAAAGAGACAGAGACCAGATTAGAGAGGAGTGAGGAGGATGGACACATAGATCTTAGCAGAAAAAAGGCAGCAGAAGAAAATGTTGTTGACAGAGACACTTTGGGAATTGTAAAAACAACAACAGATGTTATGGCTGCAGATAGCTCCAACAGACATGTCAGTGGGTCAGATACAGTAGAAAATGTTATGGCTGCAGATAGCTCCAACAGACGTGTCAGTGGGTCAGAGACAGTAGAAAATGTTATGGCTGCAGAAAGCTCCAACAGACATGTCAGTGGGTCAGAGACAGTAGAAAGTCACCTTGACCAAAGTATCACATCAGAAATTGAGACAGCTGTTGGCAGTCACTGCAATGAAGGCAACATATTATATTGTAAGGATGGAAGCAATAGTGTCTTAAGGGTTGAGACCGGATCAGAGGTAGATAAGGCAGACAAAGACTCCATTTGCAATAAACTGCTACTTAATAATGAGTGTAATAATGTGGATAATGAGAGAGAGACAAACGCAGCAAGTGATGAAATCATGGAAGAAGCTGTGATCGAAGCCTTAGTTGTAAATAAGGATGAAGATATTGAGGAAAGCTACAATGAATACAGGGCTTCAGGAGATGAGAAGAGCTTCATTAGGATTAATGCTAATTCTGTAACTCTTGCTGACACCACAGAAGATACTAAATTGGAATTGATTAATTCTTTGGAAAATTCTGTAGTTGATGAAAAGGATTATGACGAGGATCGGCAGCCAATCAAACAGTTAAGATCAGTAGATCGACAAGGGAGTACGTTTTCAAATCAGAGTGATACGACACTTGAGACTGAGGACAATGAGACAAGTACACAGATTGTGGATAGTGTTATTAATGACAATTACGAGAGTAACAAGACAGAGGCAGGATTACCTAACAAAGAGTTCAAAGAAACAAGCAATAATCACCCAGAGGAATCAACACAACAATATCCAATTAATGTGGGTGAAAAATACATCAGGGCAAGTATTGGGCCTTCCTCCCTATCAGACAAAGCTAAAGACACTGAAATCAACATTCTCAGAGAGAAAGACTCTTTAGCTCCTAAGGATGTAGCATCTCACAGTGTAAACACACCATCTATGTCAGATGAATACACAGCAAAAAAAGTGTTCTTACAAGAAACCATGAACCAGGATACCGTTTATGAAGAAACACACCGCGATGAGTTAGGGGAGATAGATGAGAATTTTCAGTCTTTTTCTCAGCTCACATCAGAGGAATTGGACAGACCTTGTTCTGACAATTTAAAGACTGAGGTTCTCCATGAAAGCACATCTGAGGATGGAAGTAGAATTACCTCTACTGAGGCAGACAAACAAAATATCAGTGCCCAAGGCCCAAGAGTATCTTATTCTGGTAATGTTATAGAGGGCCAGTCAGACATATTTGTCTATGACCCTGTCAGATTAGATGAAGACAATCAAAATCCAGCAAGTAGTTCTGAAACAGATACTGGTTATGGAAATGGATTACATTTAGATGTTAATGAATCAGGTGAAGAGATGAGGGAAGAAGAATTGAAGCAGGAGGTGGCCAGAATAGAGACAGCTCGGGAAATGATGGAGGTCACTCTTGTGTCCAAATCCTCCTTTCCAAGCAGGGATTCTAGTGAAGAAGAGCAGACAGCAGAGGGTCAGAAGGAGCGATCTGTGACGAGAGACGGCAAAACCAAAAAGGAGTCAAATTGTAAAATATTTAAACCAGACAGTCCAAATGTACTCTCAGCTGATCTGAAGAAGACTGGGAGGCAAGAAGCAGAGCAGCGAGGAGCAAGCACAGACAGCAGGAATGAAGCAGAGGAGAGTGGAGGTAGCCTCTATGATCATGCTCAAGATCCGTCCATCATTGGGCCTGCATCTGATTCAACATTAGAGAAAACACATGGAGACCTTCCAAATGAGAAAGCACACCATCAGGCAGGTATCACTGAACACAGAGATACTGGTTCAATGTTTTCAGGTGAAACCAGTTCCACTTGGCCTTGGCCTGACAAGATTAAGAAATACGAGCACCCCAAAACCCTAATAGATACCACAGAACAGGATAAAACAATTAATGAGAACAGAACAGAAACTGTAAACCTTGATACTATAAAGAAAGATGCTAGTATGCTGGTGGCTAATCCTGATGAAGGCGTTTTGACAGCGGATAGCGTAGGCGGAAGTGTTATATCTGCGGATGAGGTTTTAGATGATTCTATTGGTTTTGCTAGTTCTACCAACGAATCAAGGAATGAAATCAGTCCAGCTGAAAAAAGAGGAATTTTACATATATTCAGTCAGACTCCTGAAACTGAAAGTAAAGAATCTGAACTTAGTAGGGAGAGCAGAACAGAGGAAATGTTCCAGGCACTACCCTCTACCAACCCTAACCCTAGCCCTTCATCTTCTACGCCTGAACAAGTAGTGGCATCACACCCTGGGCAGCACTGCAGCAATGATTTGCACTTCGACACTGAAATATCTTTATTAAAGCCTCAATCTTCTCCCCAAAATAAGTTCCATATATCTTCTGTCCCTTACTCAAACATCCACCCTGACCTCCAGGTCCAGTCCAATTCTCTTCCCTACTCCCCGTCTTCAAGCACCCAAGACCCAGTCAAAACAACCTTAGCAGCATTTTCCAAATACAAAACGCTGCTGTCTTATTTGAGTGAGACTGAAATCACCATTTTGATGGACCTGTTTGGGCAAAATAAACTGCAGTGGTTAGACTACATCCTAGGCAGCCCAACAGAATTAATGGAAGATTTTAGCCATGACATGTCCATTCTCTCAGATATGGAGAGACTGTTGCATTACCACAGGACTCTAGCTGTTGAGGCTCCATTGGAATTCAAAGAAAAGTCCAGAATGCTGAATTCCCTAGAAATACTGTTGGCAAGTGTGAAGGAACGATTCATAACAGGGAAATCTGATGTCAGTAGCACAGAGGACCAAGGTAACCTAAAGATGATTTTGTTCTTAACGCCTATTGTTGTTCCAGTCCTGTGTATTTATTTACTTTGGCAATACTGAACAAGTGTTTTGTTGCATTATGTTACAGGAATGAAAGGTGAGAACCTCAGAGATGAAACAGAAACACAACTGGATGCTCAGATGAAGAAAGAAAGAGACTTTGGGAGGAGACCAACTGAAGAGACAGAGCAAAGGAGTGGAACAGACAACGGGTTAGGGTTTCTACAGGACCCAGTCCAACAGGTGTCCAATAACAACAATCGACTGAGCCAGCATGAATCACCACCGCCACTGAAAGGTGTACATTTTTATTTGATGAGAATATTTTCATAGATGATAAGATGAAATGGATCACTCAAGTACATAAGCTTTATTTGGTTGCATAAAATCATTTTAGATAATGCTACCTTATCAATCACATCATATTCATCATACATCCATCCATCCCCATATCCGGGTATCCGTAGTTATGTTGCGGGGGCAGCAGCTCCAGCAGGGGACCACAAAATTCTCTTTCCCGAGCCACATTAACCAGCTCTGACTGGGGGATCCCGAGGCGTTCCCAGGCCAGTTTTTATCAATATGATTACATTTATATCTATTCTGTCACAATAAAAAATTGTTGTAGTCATCATACAAACATTTATTTTGACAGAATACTAGATATTTATGTCATCATTATTTATAAATATAAATGTCATATACAGATATACAATCTGTGGAAATAGATATATTGCTTATACCACCATGCACACCTCTCATGTACACCATGAGAGGGTTAATTGGTTAGATGTGAGGTATAACATTTCTAGACTCATTTAGCATTATTCTAATGCATTCTTTTAGAATTATTCTACAGCCTGTGAAAAAAATATGTCTTTGGAATAAATACATACAATAAATTAACCCTAACCTCTAATAAATTAATGAATTGGCATGAAACCATATCATACCACCAAATGAATCACCAATAGAATTGGGCCCATTGTCTGTTTCATGCTGAGTTCCGTCATCTATGGGGGTTTCAACTACTGGTTATGCCACGTGGTTATGTCATAGCTATGGGGCTTTCAACTACTGGTTATGCCATGTGGCTATGTCATAGCTATGGGGCTTCAACTAGTGGTTATGCCACATAGTTATGTCATAGCTATGGGGGTTTCAACTACTGGTTATGCCATGTGGTTATGTCATAGCTATGGGGCTTTCAACTACTGGTTATGCCACGTGGTTATGTCATAGCTATGGGGGTTTCAACTACTGGTTATGCCACGTGGTTATGTCATAGCTATGGGGGTTTCAACTACTGGTTATGCCATGTGGTTATGTCATAGCTATGGGGGTTTCAACTACTGGTTATGCCACGTGGTTATGTCATAGCTATGGGGGTTTCAAC
>JAODOY010007499.1:7809-30691 GCA_025399855.1 Forbesichthys papilliferus | reverse complement strand
CCAAAACAAACCACCAGGGACCCCAGACCCGCTCCCCAGCCACCTCAATCAGTCAGAGAATGGAACCCCGAAGACATAGACATTAGAAGTCCTATACTATAATGTTAATGCTTTTTTTTCTCCTAGCTAATGCACTGTCCACCTCCAATCTTCGCATACAGTACTGTACCTACAGATATTCAAATGTAGGGTCTTTTTCTAATCCGTGCAGATGTATGTTCACATCACGTCCACGTTTTTCTACTACCAAGTGACCGTGAAGAGAATTATTTTTAGTTTTTTTCCTGTAGTTCCAATATTTCATTCTTAGTCAGGGCTTTCTTTTGATGTCAGTTATTTCCACTGCCAGCCTTTTCACTTGTCAACCCACAGTCTAGTGCTACTTACAGCACAAACATTCCCTGGAGGACGATCAAAGCTGAGATTATAGGGCCATTTTATCCCCCACTAGATGCCAGTCTTTGTATATATATATACTATATATATGTATATATATATATATATATATATATATAGTACTCAGTACACATAACTGTCACATTGTCACATGTTCCCAGAACCATGCAGTGCTCTATATGTGCCAGGTGGAGATCATTCTCCACAGCAGTTACGTGCTCTGGAGGGGCAGCGGCGAAACACCAAAAAAGCACCCTCTCCGAAATAAAGTAAATAAATACATTATATAGAAATGGTATACTTTCCTTTCTAATGTACTGCATTATTATATATTACAGGAATAAATGGTACGGAGTTAAGTGAACAGTCAATGGTAAGGGTGGGCAAACTGGTGCATGGCCATAACAGCACAGTTAATGACACAGTCATAAGTCTACAATAATAATAATAATAATAATAATATTATTTATGTACTCAAGTTTGAGATGTTTAATAGTATTTTTTTGAAGTGCTTTTAATAACCACACATCACATGGATGCTTTAGTTTAGGCTTTAGTTTGTCTTTCCCTGGCTTAAGTAAACTGTTAGAAACTATTGTGAAACATGTTCCTCCCACAGTAGCTCCAGTATTTCACAAGCGGGATGGGTGACCCATTTGACCAGCACCTCGCCCTTTGCGTCTAAGTTAACCATGTAGAAATGAATACATTTGTAAATGGCATTATCTCATAGCCTTTAATTCAAGGTTCTCAATTTGAGATGTGCTTTGAACAATTTATCTCACTTGTGAAATGAAATCACAGTGAAGTGAATTTAGTGAAAAATGCATTGCTTATGTGTATAAGACGAGCAGCTCTTCCCTTCCAGGAAGAAGTCTGAACACAAAGCACACTTCACTGCAGAGTGTACTTATGAGCTTGGAGAGGAAACAAAGTGCTGGAAGCGATGTTGGTGCTTGGCCACATCATGGCTTAGATGGTCAAGGAGTTAGTACAGTATGCTGAATCTGTCAAACAAGGAAATCAGAGGTATTAAAACTATGCACATCTTCAGCTTCAACAAATTAACTTGTTTTTACAGTAAAAGTACTGCTCTAATTTTCTGTTATATAGCATAAGCTGTTGCGGAAGCAATAGATTGAACAGGATAAAATTGAATGTCTGGTTGTTAAAACTATTTCAATTAATTTATCTTTTATTGAAAATGCATCTATGTACATGCATTTAGATTTTTAGATAGTCTATTATTTGGAATTCATTCCTATCATTAATTAACACCACAAAAAGTTATTTCATGCAAATCCCCTAATACAGTTGGGTTGCTATTACTGTTGTTAGGGCAACAGGGAATATAATATGTCTGGAAAAATCACAACAAAGGTGGTATATGTAGATACAGTATACTCTATAATCAGTTAGTTTGATATAACCTATACAACCTAAATAGTTTATAGTATAGCAAAACAAATAGCTTTTATCCTTCCAGTGCATATTATATCAAACCTTTAGATAGATGTGATGACATATTACAAGACAGCCCTAGACACTAAACTCAGTGAACTCAAAAGATAAATTAATATCACAGGACTGTAGTTGCAAATGTATTCTACGTTGAAAACACATTTGAGACCACATCACTCTATTATTCTATAGAGTAACCATTAACAATAAAATCACTGACTGCTTATAACATTTAGAAGGGCTGAAAATCAGAATAAAATAAAGGCTTTGGTTGTGTTTCGCTATAAAACTTAATTTTGTGTTTTAAAGTCAGGCCCGGAAAGCTAAACTTACTAACCCTGAATCAAACTAACAGTAATATAACGGTTTTGAAAAAGAAAGGACTGGAATACGTGTCATTTTTCATGCTTCTGCTGTGGAGGTCAGCTCTGATATATTATAGTATTCTGAAACAACAGTACAGTTTGTATTCGGGTTCTGTTTAAATCTATGTACCACCTGAATGACCTTCATTTTTAATTATGGTTTTTACTGTAATCACTTATAATAAGCTGCCCCATGGCCTCAAACACAGCAGGCACTCTTTTTATTTTAGCACAACCCCACTGGCCTCTGGTTTGTTTAGCACAAACCGCAAACTTCTAACACAAATGTTAGTGAGAGAAAGAGAGAATAACAAAAGAATTGAAAGTGTATAGAATGTGAATAGTGATGATAATTACAAGGTCTGGTGGCCCCACCCCTTCCTTATTATTTTTTAACTGGCTCTAATATAACATTATTTACAGATTCTATGTTAATTAAACTCTGTTTGGTCAGACATAATTGCAGTCAAACTGATTACAAAGCATTGTGTATAACCTATTGTTATTATTAGTATTAGTGCTATTATTCATGAAACAGGTTATTTGTCATGTTTCCATTTTAAAGGGGACGTTATTTATAATGTATTGTAGCAATTTCTATTGGGATGTAATTGCTTTCCAACAAATGAAAGGATTACTGTGGTCCACTTGTTAAATATGGATTCAGTGCTGTGGTTTTATTTAAATTAATTTGCTTCGTTCTTTTGCTTTGTCTGCTCTGGCATTTATCAAGCAAATTACTGGTGTTAAAATTCTTTCTAACTCAAGCAGTATCAGAGGGAGGCACTCAAAGGCACACGATTATTTCATCTACATAATTCATTAGAAATTTCACCTCAGACTCTCTAGAACTTTCCATACTTACATGTACACAGCACATTTAAAAGCTCCCACTGTCACTGTCTTTGAAAGTGCACATTTGCATTTGAGGTTTTGAGATTAGGTGATTGAGCTCTTAGTACAGGTGAATAACACATATGAAATGGCCTCTCAAAAAGTGCTTCATCCTTTTTCTTGGCAGTGTGGATTTACAGTACACTACTGTCACAATAAATCTGCATGATCCTCAACATCAGTTAAAAAATACAGCATATTTGGAGCATACTAGCTTCGTGTCACGGGTTTGGGGTGTAGAGTGCAGGTGCAGAAGAAAACTCGGGTTAAAGACAGCGTCAGTTATTCTCGAGAACGCTTGCTAACGCGGCGCCGCCTCACAAGTCTAAATGCATTGTGAAGCAAATTTTCCGATAAAAGAACCCTGGGATATGCCGATATTATTTGGGTTTTAGGAGTATGTACTGCAGTATACGGCAGATTCAGAATATGAGTCTTCAGTGGGGTTTTTACTGCATTTCAGGCGTTGGTCTCTTGCCTGTTGACAGTAAGACGTGCAGAAACTTTGAGACATATCCTATTTTGTTGCAAATATGCAAAATAGCACAAGCGTCTACAAACCTCTCCATTTTCCAATATAGTAGAACATTAATTGAGTTAGAAAAGTAGGGAATTTCCTCTGTAAGACAAGTAAGTTATTTAAAGGGCATATCTTTTGGATGTATAACTCAGCTGAATGTAAACTATCATGTTAGTGGAATATTCATTTTAAGCAGACATGTAAACAGCTTAGTAGGAATATGGTCATTTTCAGAAATAAGGGCAAAACACTGAACTACTATGATCTAACACACCATTCTGCATTCTCTCTCTCTCTGACACACACACGCACACACACACACACACACACGTACGTGCACGCACACACAGATGACATGATGCTCCCCATAACTTCCCAGTGATTGAAGCAATTGTATTCCACTTTTTATTTCTTTCTCTCCTTGGTTCTCACTTCCTCTTTTCTTCAACTTCAAACCCACCCATTCTCAGTCAGCCGTGATGGAGAGAGAGAGAGAGAGAGAGAGAGAGAGAGAGAGAGAGAGAGAGAGAGAGAGAGATCTAAGTTGTGTGTGTGTGTGTGTGTGTGTGTCATTGTCATATAAATGTAGGATTTCAGCAGATGGATGAAAGGTTTCTGGAGGACAAATGCAATCTGAAAGAAAACAACACAAGTAGGATGAATTGCTATGACGTAAAGACTTGTGTGTGTGTGTGTGCGTGCGTGTGTGCGTGCGTGCATGTGTCTGTCGGTTACCTTAAGGCCTGATCTTACTGGGCTGCCTCTATACATTTATTCATGATAATTCAGGAACCCTGAAGTGTTGTCGTACTTTGAAAGATGCAGATAGCCTCTTTCAGCCACCATAGCATATGCCTTTTCACTATTGACTACTGGTTGCAGAAGTTATACGTGTCATTTCCTGGGCTACTGTGTACACGTAGCACATGCCTAAGTGGAAACACACGTCAGCCAATCACAATATTCAGAGCAGCAACCTCATTTGCATCAGAAGCTGACCCGTGTCAATCAACTCTCCATTTAGCTACAAATCTGGAATATGAATTACCATAGAAATACTCAAACGACTGCCTCAACGCCCATCCTTCGCGTATGCGCCAGCTGTTGTGTGTTTGAAATTATTAATAGTAAGTCAAGGCCATTCTTGGTGGGCAGCATAGCGGGATGGGGAGAAACAAATTCTTGGAGAAAGGATGAAGAAATCTGGAGATGTTTGAATTTCCACATGTAGCTGTAATGTTTTCTGACTGTAAATTATAGGGAATTAATGTTTATTTTGTTTTTCAAATGATGTTCTCCATCATCATTGTCGGACACCTTCTCAGTTACACTGAGTACATTTACTAGACAGAAGCACTGTACACTACCCCTCCTACAGCTGGCTGTGGGGCCCTTCTATGGCTGGCTGTGGGGCCCTTCTATGGCTGGCTGTGAGGGCCATACAGCTGGCTATTGGACTCCTTCAGCGACTGGCTGTGGGGTTTATCCTCCGGCTGGATGCAGGGTTCCTTCAGCGGCTAACTCTGGGGGAATATCTATCACATATTATGTGATGTTTTACCTTGTGGATTCAATTGTTTTGTGAGCATATACGTTACGCTCATTTAAAATCGGACTGCAACACACTCAAAAAAAGGTGTTACAGTTGTGTTTACCTCTGTAGAACATCATATTTCCTTTACACACATTTACGTGTGTGGTCACTGAAGACGCCCATTTGTGAAGTTTAACAAGTAAAATGGCATCCCTCCTTTCTGCCATTATTTAGGTTTACAAGTGCACATATAGTAGGCATTCATTGCCATACCGCACTTTCTCAATCAGCAACAGCTTAGGACTGCAGGCAGGCAAATCGAGCACCCCAACTCTCCAGCACCTACTGCCCATATGCATTCGGTACTATCTTCTTCTGCATTGATGGTGCACTCACACGTGTAAGTTACCCGTGCAAACAAAAATGACACATACGTTACTCCACTATCACGAAAGAGCCTGATCACATTTTGTTGGAATATTGACACTTAGTTCATAACATCACGCTATTACATATAAACATGCTATTATGTTTAAGCGCTTGTGCATTCTAGCTTATCCTAACAGAACAGAAAGTGGAGATTGTTTTGTAGTATTGTTATTTTGAAATACTGTAAAATGAGAGAGAGAGAGAGATGGGGGGAGGGAAGAGAGGAAGGGAGAGAGAGGATGATGGAGACAGTGGGAGAGAGGGAGGGGGGGAGAGAGAGAGAACGGGAGGGAGAGGACTGACAAAGATGGATCTGGTTGGCAGAAGCCAGTAGCAGAGGTACTAAAGTGGATTTGGGGGAGGAGGGTCAAATCCCGGGGACGACGTCCAGTGATCCTGACAGCTGAAGGAAGCTCATGCCGCGATGAGCTCCTGACATGTACGCCTGCAGTACTCTGTGGCCCTCCGCTGTGTTGAAGTAGCCCGTTGACACCAGGACAGATGAGGTGAATGTGCAGAGCAACACTCAGTTTCCACCTCTATCTTTTCTCACAGCTGTTTATACAGTATTAGCCTCATTGCTAGGCTGCGGCTCCACGCTACGTAACCTGCAGTCAGCAGCAAGTTGAACTCCCGCCTCCAACTTCCATTTCTAACATTGCTACAGTATAGTCAAGGCCTACGTGTTGTCACATACAGGAGTAGTCCTTCTCAACACTCAACGCAACCACCATCTTAACTGGGTGGTTGTCTATCTCTCTCCTCTCTGCCCGTTGTCCCTGCCTTGAGTGACATCATGGTAAATAAGGCCTGCACGCCCAATGGCGGGATGTCAAAACCAGATGCCAATACAAACGCTATGCGTCTATATTGTACCTCACACACGCACTCACACACAAACAACGTGTGTGTGTGTTGAGTGTTTGCTCTATGTTCCCAGTTCATTTGCTGTGCAGCTAGAGGCATAGAATTTAATTAAGGCAGAAATCTATTTTTAGGAAGAAAATAATTTAGCGGCTCATTCATCTAGTCCAGTTTGTTGTGCTGTTTCTTACGACTATCTTACATTGCGTTCTCTGTCAATGCATTCTTTTCCAGCAATATGAACAAACAATAATGTGTTCTGAAATGAGAACAAAGTCATTAAAGCGTTAGGGAAGCTATCTACTCTATTATATTTCTCGTCCTCTGCATGTGAATTGGCTATGTCAGCCACACAGTGGATGTCTTTAAAAAATGCAATTAGATGTTCCAGTTTGTGGAGGCACAGTTGAATGCACTGTTGTCTTTAAACGCAGCACGGCTTCGCTACCATGGCCGAGCAGCTACTGTGGACACTCGCAAAGCAAAGCAAAGCTAAGGGAATTGTCAACGGATGAATGGGACAAATCCCCTGGCTAAATTAAATTTGTCCTTGCTACAGTATCTAATAGGCCCACAAAGAACACTCTGGAGGACAGATTATGCTCTTTTCTCCCGCTGTCCTCTCCCCTTCGCACCCCCGCACTTCCTTTCACCTAATCTCTACTCTGGTCATGCCTTCTCATATACTTGTGACCTATAAGCACATAAACACATGGACTATAACAAGGACCTATAAACAGGACGGATAGCCCGACACCACAATTATAACTACACCAATAAAGGTAAAATCTCATCCTACAAGAAACTGTTGTTCTAATAGGCGCATCTCATCAAATTCGTCTAACAATGTCACCATTTAGTTCTTAATACATTGCTTAGAAGGCCAAGAATAAGATTATTATGCATCCATCCATCTTCATCCGCTTATCCGGAGTCAGGTCTTTGGGGCAGCAGCTCCAGCAGGGGACCCCAAACTTCCCTTTCCTGAGCATCATTAGCAAGCGCTGACTGGGGAATTCCGGGGTGTTCCCAGGCCAGTTTGGAGATAAAAACTCTCCACCTAGTCCTGGGTCTTCCCAGAGGCCTCCTCCAAGCTGGACGTGCCTGGAACACATCCCAAGGGAGGGCCCCAAAGGCCATCCTTACCAGGTGTCCGTCTGCAAAAAGCAGCAATGAGATCCCAAGTCCACCGGACCTCCACCCCTCCCCACCACGACTGCGCCTTGATATCCTGTCCAAGAATATCACAAACAGGATTGGTGATAAAGCGCAGCCTTGGCGGAGACCAACCGTCACCTGAAACGAGTCCGACTTACTGCGAAGAATCCGTACACAGCTCTCGCTTTGGACCTACGGGGATTGGATTGCAACGTGGCACTTTCCTCTCCAACCTATGGGCCCGCCAGTGGTGGGAGCAACTGTAAGAGTCGGGTCATATGGGCGGCAGTGAAAGTCAGGGTCCTCAAGTTTTGATTTGGCACAGCAATTCACGAAAAATAGGGCTTCCCCACAAAGAAAATCCCAATTTAAACACTGCCTACAGTATAAGTCACAGACTGAGGAATGGTACTAGCAACCTTCAGGTTTTCTAGCCTGACGGACAGCAGAAGAGATCAGAGATGTGTGGAGCGAAACGGAAGCTTTCATCGCTGGGAAGAACGGTAGTCAGAGTAGACAGTGTCTGACAGTGTTGATCCCCCCCACCTCAATGTTGTGACGGTGATATCACAGCCGACTGCAAGCGAAGGTTGTCACTGCTGCTCTCCGTCAAGGTGATTGCGAGCCACCGACGCTTGTGTGTTCATCTGGCTCACTTTTAACACGCCGCCTCTTTGAACTCTTCTCTCTTTCTCTCTCTCTCCTTCGTTCTCTCTCTCCCCCTCCCTCTCTTTATTTCTTGTGTCTATGTAATCCCTACCCTATCACGCGCTTCCCTGCCACTCACGCTGACCCTCACAGCAGACGTGTCTTTAATTCACAGCTCCTGTGGTTCGCTGTCGTCTCTTTATAACCCCCCACGGGCCGATCAAGATTTATATCATGCGGCCCACCGTCGGTGCGACCTTTGCAGCTTTGTACAGCTTTGAAACGCTGTGTCGCATAAAACAGCACCTCTGTTTTACCACCAGGCAAAGAGCAGGTTCCACTCTCACCCAAGCAGTGGTTCGATAATGATTAGAGGAAAGCACTTCAGGGGGACGTGATTTGATTTGACTGGCTCTCAAGTTACCGCCAGCGTAAACGCAAAGTAGAAGGTGAGCAAGAGCACATAATGCAGGAGAAGGCATTGCATTCTACATTTTTAATAAAACCTTGTATTGACTGATCTTATTTCTTCAATTTGTGTAAAACAAACAGCAACAACTTAAACTGTTTTGTGGTGTTTTATTTATCTTTTTTCAGCAAAAGGTAACCTGACATGCCAGAGGAATTATTGTCACAAGTCCATCTGGGGAGCTGTACATTGAATTTTGAAGTTTGTGAATGGCTGTACTTTCAAAAAATGACTTGACAGATCTGAAAGTTTTCGCTGTCGGCACCATCGTCGGCACACCTAAACCACGACCGTATGGCTATAAACACGACGCTGATTGGAAGGTGCAGTTACTCGGACACATTCACAATGATTACGAGGCTTTCCAGACTGATTCTAATAGTGAAATTAAACTGAATCTAGTGTGAAGGAGGGGGGTGGGGGTATGTGGGGGGGGGGTTACTTTGTGGGAGTTTATTTGTTCTCCCAGAGGATCTATGCCACATATGTCATAGACACCACCCATGTGGTATTTGTGAGTCAGGATCTGAAATTGACACATCTGAAAAGGAATGCTGGACTTTACAGTCAGGTTTCTTCCTAAAGAACAAACTTGGAGAAGCATGCAGACCTTCAGAGAGAGAGAGAGAGAGAGAGAGAGAGAGAGAGAGAGAGAGAGAGAGAGAGAGAGGGAGAGAGAGACTTACCTCCTTCACTTCACAAAAAACACCTGTGCATTTGAAAATCAGAAAGTAATGTGCAGCGTGTGTGTGTGTGTGTGTGTGTGTGTGTGTGTGTGCTCGTGCACATGCACAAGCGTGTGCCCTGCCAGCCTATGCTGATTTCAGGTGTACTGGACGAAGGGGCGTGGACGGAGGGGGCAACGGAAATAGGACAGGCTTAATTCCTGTGTTTGAGATCTGACCTGATGCTCAGATCAGTGGTTTCCCCTGTGAGCCTGCGCACGCACACACACACACACACACACACACACACATGCACACGCACGTGCACACTTCTCAACTGTCATCACGTCCATGCACTTTTTGTACCTCATCCCGTCTGTCCGTCGCTTGTCATATTTATGTTCCTCTTCAAACCATCTTTCATTCTCTGCTGCAGGCATCCATATAACAATGCATTCCCGGTCTTCTGGCTATCCCATTATACTGCAAGGGCCCACATGAACTGCCCTATCACAGCCACACTAATTTGTCCGGTATAATCTGTTGAGTTGTTCACACAAGGGTTTTCCAAACCCACAGCAACACTGGACCTCATTCATTCCCAGGATGCCGAAGTTTCCTTGTGGTCATGCTAACTGTTACTGCAAGGTTACCCCGAGCACTAGCCAGACTTCGCTGCCCGCTCCCCATGTGTTTTCATGCTGACTGGTTTAATGTCGCCCAATACATCCACCTTTTACGGCTCCACAGCTGGCAGTGACCTTGGCTGGCTCAGCAGACAAACACCACTATCAAACACCTGTTATAGCTTGGACATTAAAGTTGTAGCATCGTTTTTTACTGGTCTGTCTTTCAGGAATTCACACTGCCACAAGGGCTTGTATTTAACCTTGTGTTACTCTACTGAACGCCAGGCAGCCCTGAGTATCCTCTTGTTGCTTCAGTGTGGGATGTACCTTTTGCTTCAGAAAAGCAATTCAAATGTGATTGGCTTTGGCAAATGGTTGCCAGGCGATATCCCTGAAAGGTTGCTGTTGTTCCATCTACAACCAACACTTTTTCTGTGGTTGTAGTGAATTAAACCAACTCTTTTCCTGTGGTTGTAGTGAATTAAACCAACTCTTTTTCTGTGGTTGTAGTGAATTAAACCAACTCTTTTTCTGTGGTTGTAGTGAATTAAACCAACTCTTTTTCTGTGGTTGTAGTGAATTAAACCAATTCTTTTTCTGTGGTTGTAGTGAATTAAACCAACTCTTTTCCTGTGGTTGTAGTGAATTAAACCAGCAGCACAGTTTTGCACAAGGCTGCCTCCTGTGACCATAGTATATACTGGTGACCTCCCACCCATGTACTTTCTCTTTACAAGGGAGGCTAGTTACTCTTACAAAATGGTGTTGTTTAGCTTCTCTACCTCTCGTCTTGCCTCCTCCCGAGACTATGTGTGTGTGTGTGCGTGCGCGTGTGCGTGGGGAGGATTATACAGACTAATGGCTGTTCTAAACCATTTTAAATTAGCAGTGATGGATGACTTATTTTTAGTGTACATTACTTATATATTTGCAGCTGTTTTATGTCTGTAGGTAAAAGCCCTCAGGTGTCTGGTAATAGGCTATTAAATGTGTGTGTGTGTGTGTGTGTGTGGCAGCCCGGCCAGTGTATCATCGCAAAAACATATATTATTTAGTTGCACTGCTATCAGAGGTGTCCACCAGTAATAGCTTGTCTATTTCTAATTCCCATGTGTTGAACAGTATAGAACACAGAGCACCTGCTGATAAGCAGTTAACCTGGCACCCGATAATGCATCGTCCTGTTTTCTCTTTTAGAGTTCCTCACTGTCGTCACCATCTCTGCTCAACAGTGATGCATTTGTTCTCTGGTCAAAGGCGGGAAAGGAGAGCTGGGGAATTACATTTCTTCTTGTTTTTTTTTAAACACAGAGCAAGTCAGTGAGAAAGAGCGATTGAATGCAAACTGTGAAAACATGGGGTAAGGTAAAGCGATAGAGCCGCCCTTCTACATCTATTCAGAAGATGACCTATTGATTTTTTTTTGTTTTTTTTTGCTTGTACTCCGGTGCAGATATCCACAACATTTCTAACTAATGTCGTGTCTTTGGAGGCCATCTGTTTAGCAGAAAGATGTGCATGTGTGGTAAAAGGTGTGATGTTAGACAGTAGCAATCTATTCTAGAGCACCGTAGCGATAGTTTACTGTATCATGCGGTATTTGTGACTCGCTCAAAAGAGGTTCGCCATACAGAGCAATTCTTAACCTGTCAGATATCCTTTGTGTCTCACCCAGTCTTTTCCCATTCATTCTAATGCAAGTTGAACACTACGTGCAGCCTAGCAACCTTTGAGTCAATGTTGTTTTATGTATTTCACTTGTGAAAAGTGAAACATTACAAACACTTTTAATGCATAAAATACCACATTTAAACGAGTCATTCTCGAGAACGCTTGTTAACTTTGAGCTCAATCCATATCCCTCCGCAGAGCTGTCCCGCACATTGAAACACATTGTGAAACAAAAGGTCTTTGTTTGTCTTCTTATTTACGGAGCCAGGGCTGTGTAGAAGTACCGCATACGAAGAACGGCACAACCGAGAACGCGAAGAAATATTCTGTGAATTTGACAAACAGTGTATAATTATCTTACAATTAGCTTGCAATAGCTGACTATACATTGAATACAAGCTTGTGCGAGACCTAATGTCTTACTTGAGTGTAATTGGCGGTTGGATGATGATACTAATTACAGTATATAGCTGAGCACATGCCAGTCTACCTAAGTACATATTACCTGAGCAAACACAATGATGTTTTCCACATTAAATCCCATTCGTCAAGGGCAGTTAAACCCCTGTGACCTCCACGCTTCATCTGTACCCATTCTGGTGTCACCCGCAGCATCTTTCTCTCTGACTCGTGCTATTTTGCCACAGCTATTTTGCCACAGCGCATCGTATACCTGCATATTGTTGCAATGCTATTATTATAATAATTTCCTTTTCAAACATGCATGTTCTGACTCATTTCACAACAAAAGGGTTGCCGTGCCAACCGTGAACAATTTGGGCCACGCGGAGAGAAGCAGGGACATGGCAGGTCCTTCTAGGCTCATATTGTGCCACCGTCGAATGGGAAAACAGAGGCAAATATGGACAGAATGAGCCCTCTAAGCCATGGTAGACAGCCACATTAAGAAAAACTGCATATTGGAGAGTAAGGGAGAGAGAGAGAGAGAGAGAGAGAGAGAGAGAGAGAGAGAGAGAGAGAGAGAGAGAGAGCACTGTAGTGCAAACGGGATATATACGGCACTTCAACACTTATGCTGGAATGAAGAGGGTTCCGTATGAACAACCTCGGGGAATGAGAGGAGGAAATAAACTAAGCTACTGTAGAGCAGGGCAGGGTAAATGAGCCAGGCAGATGCCGTGTAAGTAGCTTTGTCGGTATGGGATTGATAGACTTAGGGGAGAGAGGAATGAGACAGGTTAAACAAAAATGAGACGAACATCTTCAAAATGAAGAAGAGGAAAGGGGCGAAAATGAAAGAAACGGATGATGGGGGTCACGAAACATCGATTAAAAACGGTGCAGCAGGTTCAGTGCTTCTACCTGGGAGGTTTGATATTTAGCAGGTGAACTTAGGAAATACAGTATTTTGCTGTTGGGGGATACTTCCATGATGTTTTTCTCTTCTGGACCTGTGGAAATGAAGAATGCCCTTATCTGTCTGCTGAGTGTTACACACACACACACGCACACACACACACACACACGCACACACACACACACAAACAACCCACCTTGTAATTCAACGGAAATGTCAGCCTTGACGCAGAGATAAGTGTTAGTTGTCCATTTCTCACAGCGCCAGTGGGTTCCACTGTTTTGAAATGGCTGCAACAACCTGACATTAATCTTGACATTCTAATTCCAAAATGATCAAATAGAAGTGATTTTTATAATTTTCTCCACAAGTTGGTTCATAATTACACCTTATGCGTGGTTTGTGGCTCATGCTGCTTTTCTTCGTCTCGCAGATCCAAAATTCTTGTTGACTTCAGGTGACAATCTGTCTGACGGTGGGATGTTTATGACTAAAATAAGAGACAGTTGATTTCAATACACTGCACAGAGTGTGAGAAGACTTTCCTAAACAACATAAATGTTGGACGAAAGCAGTTATTAACACCAAGGTAAAATATGAACTGAGGAGATCACGACATTCAAACATTCTTAGGAGCTATGTAGAGTGGATGTAACACAGGAAATGTAACTTTTGAATAAAAGAAGATTGTGGTACAGATTTATTGTTGCCATTTAAAGGTGAATTAATTTATATTCCGGCCCAACATAAAGACTTTTACCAATGGCAGTATAAGCATGTCACCTAGGCAAGCAGGCAGGAAACAAGAACGCTTACAATCTGTGATTTTTCATAGTGAGTAGCAGATTAGGATTGCATTCATGAACACTATATGTATTAATAGTCTAAAAGCACTTATTTTTGACTAAATGTATCTTGACAACAAGATACAGTAATTACTCCTGCACCTCACAGATAATAATGTATCTGCCTTTATTCAGAGGAATCAGTATCATTTCTAATGGAAGAGTTGTGAGCCTGTGAGAGAATCCATAGTTTCCATAGTAAGTTGTTAAACAGCAACATTTAAGCCTTTGTGCCTGGCCTCTGGGTCAATCAATGTTCATTGTGCTTCTGGTTTATTTCTCTTCATGGGCCTTGGCATACTGTAAACATTTAAATACAGTACATACAACACATATGCATACTGTAGATGAATGCAGCATTCACCTTTTTACAAATCCCTTGCTTTCATTTTAACACAATGCGAAAATTCTCTCAAAAGATAAAAGGTGAAGCAGCCCTGGCTTCGTCAATGGCGACACAAACAAAGGTGATGCAGACCACAACACACAGCGACATCCTAACCCTGGCAATGCATGTCCAATGTGTGGGGCGGAGCTTCTGAAGAAGCACCTTATGGCAACAGCGTACCTTAATAATCACGACGGGCCCAGGTGCAAAACAAGTTTACGGGCGGGCTCTATGAAAAGACTCAACGGCAGACCAGAACAGGGTTTCCAAAGAAATATTAGTTAGCATAATAGATAATAGCTATTAGCAAAAATATACACAGCAAAATTACATATGGTAATAAGATGTTACCTGTAAGTTGACATCTTAAGACCTAACGTGCCGGACTTTGGAACTGGATCGGAATGGTTGCGATTAAGAAAAGTCGGCATGGTTCTGAAATGCCTCAAGCTGAATAGCACCGTGTCCTCCAATAATGCCAGGGCTGTCGTTGTTCTTCAAAAAGGTGAGCTTACGTGGTCTGTTAATGTTATAACAATCAAAACAGCTGAATCTACATTATTGGATCGTATTACATTTTTTGGACTTATTTGCTTTGGGAAATGGTTTTCATTTTGGCTAGGTCTGTTGTTCCTTGCATTCGTATCCTGTACCAAAGTGACTGCGCAGGGCAATTGTATGTGTGTGTGTGTGTGTGTGTGTGTGTGTGTATGTGTGTCTTTGTGTGTATGTATGAGTGAGCCTATGTTCATCTATTTATTTCAATCTGTCCGTGTCTGTTGATCATCTACCATTTTCCCCCAGAAATGTCACTGCATTTCAATATTTCTAATGCTAGGCTGTGCATACGCATGGGTTGAAATCTGCGTAGAAATACACACACTTTCCCGCCAACATTTGCGTAAATTCTGCCATATGCATGGTTTACGCACACCCTTGTACGTACGCACGGTTGATACACGAGGCCCCAAGTGCTTCACAGAAAAGCTTGTAAGAGACAATGTGATCAAAACACGAAAATTATGGGAACTCTTCCATTTTAAGAGGGAGTTGCTGCATATAGCATTAGCTTCTGGCATTGGCTAGCTTAGTAGCAGAGCTTCATTCATGTAGAAACTATATATACAAACTATAGAAACAACAATGCTTTGAGTAAATTAATCGCAGAAGACATTTCATTAACTTAACGTGGTAGATATTGAATAGTATAATAGCTACAATAGCTGAGAGGTGTCTTTATTAAGATTTGAGTTCAATTGTTAACAATATTCCTCCAGAATGACTCCACCTTTAACTGTGCAACATTTAGACATGAAGACACTGGACATGGGCACTGACAAACTGAACAGGCTTTGTTTGAGTTTAGGGTAACATCCTTTATTATTTATCAATTTGAGGTCAAATCTATCAAATCTGCTGCGTGGCCTCGCGTTGCAGGCTTGATGTTTTGTCTCTGGTCTCAGCTGTGATCCTGCAGCAGATGAGGAGATGAGTTTCCATCCATCAAAACACAAGTGCAATATCTGTTTCCCTCTATCTCCATCCATCTGTCTCGGTCTCCTCACCCTGTGCGACCTTCGTTCTCTTCTGGTGATCTCCGTCTGTTTATCAGCAGCTGCTGCTGATCAAAAACAGAGATCTTGCACTCCCACGTACACACACTGAGAGATAGTTACCCCCTCTCCTCTCATCTGTTTGGGTGTGTATGTGTTTAACCGCCGATTGATCTTACATTCTGTAACACTGGGATGGTGGTGAGGCGAGTGCAAAGGAACGAGAAACAACACAGGTGCCCGGAAAGGCAACGAGCCCCACGGCTCGTCCTTTAATCAAACTGAAAAGAACTCAAACAGCGAATGCAAACTCAAAAACAAAACTTAAACAAAAGGCGTATACAGTCACGCAACACATCTCGCATCCACTGAACAGGACCGTGAAACATGTACAAAACGCTAACAATAACCCACACCCCCTCCCCGGAGTCACCGGTCTTTATGCCCTCACGTCCACACGGCTGACGGCAATCGGCCTGATCGCACGTGAGGGCGTGAGGCACTGGGGATGCGGGCAGTCTCTCTCCGGCCGTACTACACCGGCGAGACCAGGGAAGCTTCACACATTCCTCATGAAGATTTGTGCTGAGTGTGGTGCAGCTCTGTTCTCTGTAATCCCAGCACACAACGCAGCAAAGTCAATCACACATTTAAAAATGTCAATGTAAATGTGAGGCGCCCCAGCATTAAGTGTTGCTGTGATTTTTAACCACACACACACACACACACACACACACACACACACACACACACACAATATCTCGCTATCTCTCTCTCTCTCTCATCTCTGACTGAAAACCTGTATACATCTTATTGATGTTGGATTCCACATCCTCAGGCACTTCAGGATTATCTGTGATCTGACCTAAACTGATGTGCGATCCTGAGAAATGACTCAAATGTGAAATACTAAACCTAGCATCGGTCACCCTGTCCAAATTCACACCCCTTTGGTTTAAACACTGGAATGACAAATTGTATATGAGGTGAATAAATTACATTGGTTCAATAAGGCAAACGAAATGAATAATTGACACGCGCGCACACACACACACTCACACGCAAGCAAAAGCATGCATCAACCACCGTACCCACCCAAACAAACACTTCTTTTTGACATTTTGTACACAGGTCTCCTGTCCCTGTTGGCCAGACAGCCATTAATTATGTAGAAATAATGGCATTCTAGTTCACAGCAAAACATGAGTTGAGAAATGAACTTTGATTGTGTCACATGAAGGTAAGTGTGTGTGTGTGTGTGTGTGTGTGTGTGTGTGTGTGTGTTATTGAAAGTTCCCAGCCCTCTAAGCAGGATGTATGGCTGTTGTCTTGAAGCCTTTACAGAGGTAATTGATTTTGGGACTCAGTCGGTGAATACACAACAAAGAACCTTGGCCCCCGACGGAGAAGGAGATGTGGAGTTTAATTCTAACACTGCGGTCAAACAGATTGCATCAGAGCAACACATACCGTGTATACACCGCTGTGGAAGTTGATTCCTTATTAGTAACTGATCTCATCGCACGGTGTCCCTGCTCCATCACGCACTGTTTATTCCAAAATGTGCATGCAAATATGCATGTGTAGTGTTGATGTTCGAACCATACCAGCTTTAAGTTTTCAAACTTATCTTATAAACGTATATACGTTTTTTCAACTTATCTTTTTTAACCTATTTGCTCAACAGCTCACAATTTTCTTTGTCCTTTTATTTTTACCATATGTACAGTTTGTATTGTAACTAACCATGTGAAGAAAGGCATATTTCCACTTTGGTGGAAAATGGCGTTGTATTCTCTCTGCCTCTCTATCTGCTTATTGGACAGTGTGAGATGATGTCTGCTAGTGTTGACATAGCACCAACTAGATCCATGTGTTTTTCTGTCCCACCTGCTCTGAGTTTCCCATTCATTGCAGAGTTAGCTCTTTGATTCAGGATGAGAGCGGCATGTTCTCTTTGTTATAGTATAGACAGCAGAGCTGCTCTTTGAGCGTAAGACGACGTGGAGAATGATAATCACATGCCTGTCTTTTCACGTTTCTGAACAACCTTAGCCAGATGACTTGGGGTGAACAGGCGATATGCGATAATGAGATGCAGAACAAATTCTCTGTGTGTATTTGTGCTTCTCTCCTGCCTTCGATAGTTCATTTGTGTAGATTGATGCCACTGAGGTTAAACGCCATTGATTTAACCTTTTGAGGTTGTAAGGGTAGTGTATCGTCATGCAGCTATACATTATGATAATGAGGCTGTGTCTGATAGTTAAACCCAATATAAGCAGCTGACGAGAGATTTTCTTTTGCCAGACAATATGAAACCATCTTTTAACACCCTAGCTTGAATATAATTAACTGGGGCTCTGTTCCATTTGCGGATAAGTACATTTTTCTCAATTGATTACTAGATTTGTAAGTTCCGCCAAGTTGATCTCTGAGCAAAAAACACCTAATTGACGGAACAATGTACATGAAATATATCTAAATTATCTTGTATATGCAACAGTAACTATGTCTGCTTTTCTTACGTTCTATTTACAGAAAATACAAAGCACAACAGCATGCCATGAAGTAAGTGATTCATAGCAGCCCTGGTTCTGTTCTTATCCCACATGACTCCATCCAGGATTTTGCCAGATGTATGTACAACATGTACACAATCATCGTCCTCTTACCTTCTGTCACTTGATCTACCCAAGGCTATATTTTCATGTTCACTAGCAAACATGCATCCAGAATCTGTCCAGTAAACGTAAGATGTGAAGGACAGGCTGATTGTGGTGTGTAGCCCTCTCATGGGATGGCTATTTTAAAATGTTCCCTTCATGGTATAGAAATGGGAACACTGTGAGGAAGAGTACAGTGTGTCTGCTATTTGATTTTATCTTCCATATTTAAAATGTCATGTCCTCCTAAAGTCAACACAGGTAAAAATAACGCGTGTTCCTCAACTGAGACAAAAATGTCCATGGAGCTATAAAATACTTCATTATTTTTATTGTTATTATTGTTTATATATATTATAATATACTAGGACTGGGTGGAGAAATCATATCTCCACATTGGCCTGGGATTGCCTCGAGTTTCTTCAGTCAGAGCTGGTTAAAGAGATGACTCGGGAAAGAGAAGTTTGGGGTCTTCTGCTGGAATTGCTTAACCTGACATGCCAGAGGAAATGTTGTCACAAGTCCATCTGGGGAGCCGTACATTGAAACTGTTTGTGAATGGCTGCACTTTGAAAAAAATACTTGGCAGTTGATTGGATGAACCATCTGGTCGTTTTCGCTTTCGGCACCATGGTTGGCACAGCTAAACCACACCCGCATAGCTATAAACATGACGCTGATTGGAAAGCTCAGTTGCTACTCACACATTCAAAATGAGTCTTTCCGTGAAATTAAACTGAAGCTTGCAACATCAGGGTAGTCTCTCGAGGCTAGGAGCTGCTGCCCCCGCGACCTGCACTGCGGATAAGAGGGTAAGGATGGATAAATATAATATATTAATAACAACTATTATTTGTAGAATGATGGTCTGCAGCCACCGTGGGCCTAAAATAATGCTGCTCCTGCATGAATTTAAAGGTGTAGTAAGTGGTCTTGGAGAACACTTGTTGATATATTACCTATATCAAAACAAATACTAGCAACACTGGATTGTTTTAGAGTGCATGCTCACACAATGGACAGCTAGCAAACTGTGAGGGAAAAATAAACATTACTGGAACTTGAATTCATACAATAGTTTCTTTCCACAGGCAAGTTGCTGAACCGATGACGTTACCATACTAACCACACACACTGACGTATGATACCACACTGACAATGTGTATTTATTGCACTATATATATATATATATATTGTATTGTATTTTTTTATCAGTCAGCAGTCTCTTTCGTAGGGAAATCAAGAAGAATACATCTCTTTGAGATATATATGACATTATTGTTGTGCCACTCAACATAAACAGTGGAAAGACACGGGCAAAACAAGTGCAACGCATTCAGGGTTATGACATCCAGTAATGTGAAACTCTTTCTAATTTGGTCTGGTCTCACTTGACTGCACATCTATAAGTTCCTATTCAATGTATCTGCCGTCAGCGACGGCGAAAGCCATACTGTATGTGTGACGTATCTCATTCAGCTTATTTAGAATGACACCACTCTTGGTAATTGTGTGCGATGGCAGGGAGGCCTTAGGCGGCCGTTACCACAAGTGTTAATGAGAACAGAGCGAGCTCAAGAGTGGAAATATGTAAAAATGTAATTGATTCTGTTGTCGAATACAGTATATGCAACTGGTCCACTCTCCATCCCCTCCCATCTCTCTCTCTCTCTCTCTCTCTCTCTCTCTCTCTCTCTCTCTCTCTCTCTCTCTCTCTCTCTCTCGCACACAAACACACACACAAAGAGTGAACATGGCACAAAATAACTCAGGTAATAAACCTTAGTAATGAGCATATAATGAGCACAAGAAGAAAATAAAATATCTCTAAGACACACACACACACACACAGTGCTCAAATGCTGCCCTTAAGCACTTACATCAATCTACCCATAATCCTCAGCCATCTCCTTGAAGTGGTTATTAAATGATCGCCTCTGAGAATTAACCCAACCACACGAAACTTCACTTCATTATTATTGTAGCAGCTGACGATGACTATTTCCTTAGTGTCCAACCAACCTGCAGACCCTGCATCCATTACTGTGTTTTCAAGCAAACCATCTCTAACATCACACACACACACACACTTACTTCCTGCGTATAGTAGAGCTGGGGTTGGTGTCCGTGCTGTCAATGCGTTCCAGCCTGTCTCTGTCTCGCTCGCTGGTGGAGGACCCACAGGACAGGCCTCGGGTCAGCCTGGTGTTGCTCCTCCTCTCTCTGACGTTCCCCGTCGGCTGGGCGGCCGCCGGGACCGCTGGAGCCGGAGCCGCCGGTGTCGCCGGGGCGCTGCCATTGCCACTGCTGTTGCCATGGTGAAGGGGCAGGGACAGAGGCTGGGTGTGGTTGTGGTTCTGCTCAGGCACGTCAGAGCCCGTGGTGCGCGGGGTACGCTCCAGACGCATGTCCTGGTTCTCCTGGCTGACCCGGTCCAGTTGGCCCTCCAGCTCCTCGATGCGCCGGCGCTGGGTCTCCAGGAGCTTGGCCTGGCTCTCGATGATGTTGTTCAGCTCCAGGAGGTACTCCACAGCCCGGTTGGGGCTCTCTGGGCTGGTCTCCATCATGGGAGAGCTGCCCGGAGGGTATGGCCCTCTAACACCACCACAGGTTAGACCCTTCAGAGGGCCTGATCCACCCCCCCCACCAGCCCTGATGAGTGGGGGGGAGGGAGGGGTAAAAAGGGGATCTTGGGGAGCTGGTTTGTTCTTCAGAGATTAAAAAACAAAAAAAAAAAATCACACAGATAAAGTTGTTTTCACAAAGTTTACATTTCTTCAAATCTCACCATTAAAACTGATTATTTCTTCTTGGTATCCATTGGAATGCTGCAGTGACAATAAGCTAGTGTGAAATTTAAAAGGAAGATAAAAATACCACTGTTAGTCTTTCTTCCTAGAGTCATCATGAGCTTTGTGCTAGACCATGTCAAGTCAGCAGCGAAGTCCTGAATTTGGGGTGTCATGGTTCACAATAACTGATCAATCAAAATCTCAGAGAAGGAATAACAGAATGGTTGTACATGTGGTGTAAAGGATAGTGAGCTATCGTTCTAGTATTGTAGTATTAAACGTGCTTAATTGCCTAACTATTCTCCAAACATGTATTCCAATAACCTGCTATTGTTATTTATTAGTATTGCTATTTTTAAAACTAGGCATTGTTTCACAAGACAGCAAAAATTCAACATGTCCCTAAAATAGAATAGCCATCTATTTCTTTCGTCACAAAGCAAGGAAGGGGGAGAGGGGAGGGGAACGGGGGAGTGATGTTAGTTATGATCAACCGCTAATTATTGGGCATCATCAAGTATTACATAACACACAAGATTCTGTTCCCACCCACGACGAACATCCCCGCAGTCTGTCACCGTTGTTTTCACCCCATGGCTTGACGTGTTCTCACAAAACATAAAGTAACAATCACGGTCGACTTAATGATTTCATACTCCAAATCTTCTCCTCTGCTCCTAACAAGACACATCCAAGTGCCTTGAGTTCAGTCAATTTCCCAAAGTAGCCTAGAAAAGATTAACACGAATATAGATTCGTCACGCATCCATAAAAATGTGCAAAACTTTCAGACACCTTTCAGAAAAGTCCGATTTGTCCGTAGCGGCTGGAATATTTTGATCGCTCAAAAAACCTCAAATAGAAATGTAATAGATCTACTTTCAGGTTAGCCTACTTGCAGCGTTGATCCAGGTGGTCAATACCAAGGTATTACGTCCTTCCTCCAGTTATATTCAGTAGTGTTGGCTCGGTAATCCGTGCAGGTGAAACTCAGTCTCTCGTGATGATGGCGCAGAAACACAGCTCACTCCTCGCGCGTCTAAACTGCAATGATGCGCGCGTGCTTTCTTCTGGAGAGCGCCTACGGGTCCGGAGCGCGTGTGGGCAACAGGAGCCTGTAAGAATTCAGGCTACCTGATAAAAGAGTCTTATAACCTCATTAAACATACATATTTATCAGGGTATTATCACATAATTAGAGTTAGAAATACACTATTGTTACTTTTAAAATGCATTGTTTAAATTTAAATGTAAAGGTTTAAGTATAAATAACGAAATGAGAAAAATAGTATTATGTGAGCAACCTGAGCATAACTGCTACATTTGTATATCTAATTCATTATCATATATTATTATTACTTTAATGACATTACCTTAGTGCTCGTGAACTCATTACATACTCCCTCTATCCCTCTGTAGTCCATATCAGTGATAATAATACTAATACTAATAATATTAGACAAAAGGTCCTAGTGAGTGACGTGCCCACAAGAAAGAAATTTAAATCCACAGGTTAAATGATTAATGTGTTAAGAAATTATTATTAATCTGGTCAAACAAACCCTTCTGAAAGGTCCATCCTTATCATTAAAAGGCATTATATGTCACGCTTATTAT
>JAODOY010007481.1:17214-30696 GCA_025399855.1 Forbesichthys papilliferus | reverse complement strand
CGATGGTACATTTAGCAAATCGACGTATTTAGTAACCGGTGACGTCGGTTACGTCGACTAATCGTCCCAGCACTAGTGTCTTTTCACTTTAGTTTTCTTTATACTGTGAGTTCTCCTGAAATGTAAATGGTGCTTGTGTTGGCTGTGCGAACCAGACCCTTCACCTTCTTCTGCTGGACACCTGGGGACCATTAAATACAGCAGTGTTTACCATGGAATACCAAGGGCTCTTGAACTGTTATAAAGAGCACCCAACTGCATGAGAGGATGCTGTAGGAAGAGGAGAAGAGGAGGCTGTGGGAGGACTTGATTTGGCTTGAATGGATGGCCCAGATCACGAAGCCGTGTGCATTTATTATTTAGGAGTCCTGTGCGCTTGGACGTGGATTTGTGAAGCCCCAAATAAACATTTTATTGAACGGTCAGATTACATGGATTTGTCTGGGTTGGGGATTTTCTTAGATCATTATCATTGTTCTTATCTACAACATTGACTGAGGTTGTGAACATGTGCAAGGTTGGCTGCGTGAAGAGCACTGCTGACGTTCCCACGTATCCCATTTTACCATCAAGCATATGAATGCGAGTTGACCTTGAACTTTCCTTTCATTTGCAATTCCTCCTCGTTTTGTCAACCAGGTAACATTAATGAAAAACGTACATGGGTCCTGCTCTCTGAAATAACAACCTGCTCTCATTGCCACCATGTTTAATAAAGAGGAGCACAACACTTTTCGCCCTCCTCATACCCCTTCATGAAGGGGGGGGCGTAAAGTGGCAGTTAGGGGGAATTGTGTGTGTGTGGGTCGGTTCATCGCTAGCGCACAAGCGGCTGGGGTTAAGAGAAGGGCTACGCAAATGAAGCCCATCACGAGCGGTCATATTAAAGTCAGCTGAGGAGGAAACGTTCGTTACATTCCACCTGCTCCCCATTCCGACCCCATCCATTTCCATGTCACTTGGGCTCCATCATTGGTACTGAAGATATCATCTATCTCCATAGCGTCCAGCTCAGGTGACAAATCAGGTTTTGCGATTCTGTTCTCCCCAGAGAACGTGTCCCAACCCCCCATTCAATAGTGGCTATTCGTTGTGGAACCAATAAGATTTCCAACGAAAAATGTCAGCGCAGCACAGTATAAATCATTATTATTATAGGCGTTAAAACATTTTATCTCAACCCAACCATTAGATAAAGATATGGTGGATGGGTGTAAGCATCATCCAGTTAAATGATGTTGGTTATGTGCGCAGAGAAACAAATATGCACTCATTATCCTGCTAATGAAATAGTTAAAGACATTATTCTGTATAAACCAGATACAGTACCATAGAGAGTTACACACAGCCGTACTGTGCATATAGCATCTTTTTTTAAATATCTCACAAGCATAAGCCATATGTTTAAGAAAACATAAACACACCTGTTTCTAATTCCTGGTGAACTCAATATCACTCTGTCTTGCACTACAGAATATAAATGCCTTATATATAAGCAACAGAACAGAGAAAGGAATGGGGAAACAAAGTTAATTTATCCTTTATTTATTTATTTTTTTTCAAGCAATGTTGTTTTCAGCCTAATGCCTGCTGTTTGACAAAACGTTTAGTGGCAGGCCGATGAGGAACCCCCACAGCAAGAAGAAACACTGTTAGAACAGATTCTGTCGTACACCCATTGCTGATGGTCCTTGCTTGTTCTCAGCTCTTACACCCAAACAAGCTTTATTCAGAGCTCTGGTACAATACTGCAGATAAACCTTGACTGACTGCCCATGCCGCTTGGTTGGGTAGCAACAGAAAGTGTGGATACTTTCAAACTGGTAGGTGATTCAGGGTGAGAAAGTAACTGAAGAAAAGAATAGTGACCTTAACAGACAACGTTTTTAATAACACAGAAACATAATTAGAAAGCAAAGCCTGTATATAACCATTTCTTTATCTTTTACCGTGTCAGGGATTTGATATCAATTTTATGTGTAGACACCATCATGGTTCTTTCCACTTTTGCTCTGCTGAGTTCAAATGACAATAAAGCCGAAGACTAGACCTCATGCCACAAAGGTGGATCCCCTATCTGACTTTCTGCTTCTTGGATTAGAGCCAATGGTTTTTTTAGTTGGAATGTGTGCATCAGGAAACTTCTGCAGGGATTACGGCCAAAATTATGAAAAACTGGTGACAGATTGTCCAGCGGAGGAGGAAGATTAAAAGAGATCCTACTCTGGCCTACTGTAGTGATTCAAACACAAACTGCTAGATACTGTACAAGGCCAAAAGTCATGCTAGCTCTCGTGCCTCATCCCAGTCTCCTGCCAGAATTCAGGGTTTGTTGTCAAACGAATGTCTAGTGACATTGAGCGCGATTATGAAAGCCGTTCTGAATGACGTGTCTGAAAGCTTCACATTATGAACAGTCATCAGACGTGGTAGTTGTAACCACAAGCTCTTATGGCCATGCCCCACTACATACAGCGTGTAGTGTTTTTGCACTTGCATATGCATTTGAGCATCCGTGGGTATGTTGGTCTTTACATGAGGTGTGGTCAGGTGTATTGGTGCATAGCTATCTTAAGACAGCGGAAAGCAAGTTAGCCGTGCATTATCAAGAAAGTAGCAGCTATGGTGGGAACACAATGCACTTGTTTGACATGCAGGGAATCACAGGAGCATAAAAACATGTAGTACTAAGAGTACAATGTGAAATATTATTGTGTGTGTCAACATATTTTAGCGATCTTGGTGGAATCATGCTGTTGCCATAGATGTTCTACATACTTTACAAATGATGAGCCATTTCCTCTAGAGATGTGCCTTTCCTCATAACTGCTGTATATATCATAACTTCTTCTAACAAATATGCTGTTATAATAGAAATTAAAAGGGAATTGGCGATGGTTTACTGTATATAAACTGCCCAACATGGGGGTTTCAAACATAGGAGAACCATTGGAATCCCAGTGTATTGTTTAGCTGAATGTAGTGGGGCATGGCTGTTAAGCTAGATGCTATATTAAGTGCTTGTTGCCTTGTTGCACTGTGTACTTCTGCCATTTCTAGTCTTTCCCTACAGTACATCTCTTTAACAAGTCATCAAATCCTTTCATCCATAATCTGTGAAGCTGTCCACAATGACCAACCTTCTCTGTAAGTGACAGCACCCAATTAACATTCCTCTTTGCTTGCATTGTGCAAAAAGCACATTATGGCCGTGTCTGACAGCAGCAGAGAAGTGAGAGTCGATTAATTGCCTTGGGAAAAAAGAGGACTTGATGCAGGGCCTGCAAACACCTGGATGTTCTGTATAATGCTTCTATTCCCTGCTGGGGTCATGAGTGGCAGCATGAGCCAATGAGAGCACGGTCATTGGCTTGCTTCTAAAATAGCATACTATACTAGTTAGAGGTGACTAGCTGCCGGGCTACCTAGCTGCCTTACTTACAACTGCTGAAATTCACCATGTTCATAATGCATTTGTGCTGCCTGTATGCTGCACATGACCAAGGATGTAGTCAGTCGGTCTCTTCCACTCTCCTTACTGTAAAAACACACAACCTGCCGTAGATTGCCTGAAGTCTGTATTTTTCTAACTCCTTCACTGGCAGTATTGTATTGGTGCACACACAATCACAGCCCACACAGCAGAAATACAGTGTGTTTGTTTCTGTAGCCAGCATCACACACCTCACGTCCTCAGAGCTTGAAGGCGAAAGCAACCACATAACTTAACCTCTGCAAAATCACTATTACACATACAGAAAATGTTTTCACCTGTTCCTATGGCCAAATACCCATAGCAAATCCAATGACAGGTGTAGGCAGCGCCTGTGGATTGTGGGTGAAATAGTGATGGCATTGCCATTAGCACAAAGTTGAAAAGAGGAGGAAAAGGTAGTGGGCTGAATGAATAAAGTTGCATGAAGTGAATGTTCACCGTTGCGACTATCGGATTTGCTGCTGAAACTCACTTCAGAGAGAACAGAGGGCAGAAAACAAATACGGTATGTTAACTGCCCTTGGCATTCCTGGAAGAATAAACAGGGGGATGCACAACAGTGGATCGGAATAGTTGCAAAAACTAGAAAATGGATTTAGATATTAAATTAGTTGGACAGCTGTTTCAAGTTGCTCATTTCTTATTCCTTGTGGCGTAATGTTAGAAAAGTTTGTATATCCTCTGTAATTGAGCATGAAATTGCAGGTGACAGGGTGGAAGACTTTTTACTGCACAAATACGCTGTAGGCAAATAGTCTGTCTGCCATGTGGGTTACACAGGTGAATTCTTAATACAAGTGAAAATGTAGGTACTTAAATTACATATCAATGATTTCTAATGCAATAATATAAGATATCACTATATTGATTCATACAGTATATTTATTTGGTTGTTAAAGAGATAAGCAACCAGTAATAGCTCAAATAAAAAAATATGAATATTATTACAGTAAGCATATCCACGGTTCAGTATGTGGAGTTTGATGATGTATAAGCTACATCAAATACCATGGAAGGCTTGCTGCTGTATTTATTTTCTTGGCGCGTGTAGGACCCACAGGAGAACACCTGGTCGCTTAGTTTTAAAGATTAATTATGTGTACACAGCCTCAAATGTGGCGCGCTATGCTTGGCCATGCACAATACACAACATGCACCTTCTTCACAGCAAGGTCTTCCTCCACTCTAGAGCACCCGTGGGTCTGGGCTAATGACGCGGAGTGGCTCGCTCTTTAAGGGCGGCTGACTTAATGTTTCTCGCCAACGTGTGCAGTTCATCATCAGTTTACTTCACCTCACTCTAATTGGCTGGGGATGTAGGCCTGCGTTACTTGACATGTGAGCCAGATAGCTCCATACTGATGAAGTCTGAGTGGCTTTACCAGAATTTGTAGTATCATGTAGCGTAGTTCTTACTGGGGACATAAGTCATGTTTGAGAGTAAGCTCTTCAAGGAAATGTCTCCTTATTTTTCACTAGTTGTGTTAGTGTTAACCACCAAACAGACATATGCGTATATTGCTACATACAAGCACAGACGTACAGTATTACAGGACCTCAGGACGTATCTTTGTCTTCTAAAGCAATGTGTGGGTTGGTCAGACCCAAACGTACGATAACCTGGCAGGTTTGAACACTGATGTATTAGGCAAAGCAAAAACAGGGCACTACCAACGTGCACGAAAAGGACAATAAACCGGCAAGGGCGTGACCAAACAGACAGACTAAAATAGACTAACATGGGACTGGTCATTGGGTAGGGGATAATGAGAGGCAGGTGTAACTAATGAACAATCAACACGGGGCAGGCAAGCACTGGACGAGACAGACCAACAGAATAAAGGGCAACAGGCCAAAACACAGAAACACACAGAAACACAACAAAAGACGGCAGAGTGCATAAGACTTGTCTTGGGTTCCGCTGCCCAGGCAGCAGCATGCCTGACTACATTAATAGCTGTCATGTATCTTTAGTTGTCACCTCCAATCAGGCTCAGAATGCTGATGGCAAATCATAAGCATCTTCTCGCAATTTGACTACCTTGGTGTCTATTGATGGGCCAGATAGGCCTTCAGGGTGGGGAATGGCGAGGGCACGCGATAATGCTGTGTGAAGTCTGTAATCTCATTGAGGGGCTGTTATATCAGACAGGCATGCTGTCCTGGCAAGGCGTGCTTGCCCACAGTGCCAAATCGCGTCCCTGTAATGAGGATTGACGCGTATGCGTGCAGTTGTTACACTGACACTTCTCTAATTGTGTCTGGACAGTACATTACTACGTGTGTTGGCTAAATCACACCGCCGACATGGCAGTAACTGCGGCCTTGTTTAAATATATGGTGTGGATAGGCTAATGCGCCGTGTCTGCAGTCAGCTGATGTTAAAGCCTATTCTCAGACAATTTGTCGTGATACTGTAGCTATGCACCAACATGAACCAGCAAATTCATTAATCTACAATTATCATCAAGAAACCAAGTACTGAGCAGGCATCGTGCTGCCAGTTTAATCAGAATTTGTATGCCAGCGTGGAACGAGCGATTGACTCAAAAAAGGCAGGCAATTCAAATCAGCACCCATTTGAGCCCACTGCATCAAAATATTAATTATGCTGCCAAGTCTCTCTCTCTCTCTGTCTCTCTCTCTTTTAAAGTGTTTGCCTGTCGCTGAGATTAAATGACAACACACTTGCCATAATGCTCCAAAGGAACAGTCCTGTCTTTTCTTTTGGAGTTTAGGCTCAGCCTCCAGTACTTTCAGTACCTTTTTTTAAAGGAGCAAAATGAGTTTGACGCTTGCTTTAACATACCTCAATCTGTCAATCCTCTATATCTCATGGTCTGCTTCCTCCCATCTGCCGGGAAAGTGCTATCAAGCCAGGATGCTTAAAGTGCTATTAGATGTATTGGTCTTGTTTGTAACTCTATCATGTGATTTCCATAACGAGAGAGAGAGAGAGAGAGAGGGAGAGAGAGAGAGAGAGAGAGAGAGACCAGGTGGTTCTTTCTGTTTATATTAAAAAGGAGAGCAGGGGAGGCATTTCCCATGAATCCCATTGCCTCTTAAAGGTTTACAGTGTCTCAATTCTCCAATAAACGTGTGTATGCATTGAAAATAATAGTAGAGAGATGCTAATGGTACAGAAGTTAAATCTGTAGATGAAGATAGGTTAGTATGGGGATGCACACTGTACAGTAGGTCAGTTGGTGGTCCCATCTGAAAACATAGTGGGCTTGATGCCCAGCCTGCAGTGCACATAAGCATGTTTGAGCATGATGTCTAACCACTGTACCTGCTCTTCACGTTTAATTAATTAAACAGGCTGTACAGTATCAGAATAAGATAATGAAGCAATTGCTGTGCCATAAATTCATGATATTTCTCGACCCGATGGGAACATTCTGAATCATTCAAACAAAATGCCTTTATCATAGATGGTCTTATGTTTCTTCTGATGAGCTGTATCACAAAAGCATGCTCGCACAGGCTATATTGTTTTATTATTATACATTTAGCACAGACAGTTGTATATTGGTGCAAGACATTTGCTAAGGTGGAACATACTGACTTAAAAATGTAATCAATTTAAATCCTATGGCCATGCCTCATCAGTAAAGCTGATTTTCTTTTTAAAGGAGACTAGGCATGGCAGGACCCAGTATTCATTTTGCTTTATTGACCTGAGGAGTTGTAGAATAATGGAATATGACAGAAAAGTGAAAAAGCGAGAGAGGCCAATTCCATTTCTGGCTAAATAGAAAAACCATGATACTGTAGCTTTTTCAAATCATGGAACAGAAATATGAACCTCACTCTTCTCTTTTAAAACACAAGTAAGGTCCACGCCTTGGTGTAGTTCTAGCTTAAAGCTAGAACTACACCAAGGCGTGACTAGCGACTGGCCGTCTTCTAGCGACAGCCTACAGCAAACAGTTTACTTGTTTTTGGGCAGCTAAACCAAATAAATGTTTACTGTTATTAGGTTATTGTGTTTTTTATATTGATATTACTCTGCAATAAAGCCTGAAAAGCTTTTACCTAGATTCTGATTGGTGGAAACGCTAGCGATTTTCCTCACCTCTCGCTGTCAATTCAAAATTTGAATCGCTAGAAAAAGTTGATAGAGCATCGGGTTTCGGTTGATAGGAGCGGTCGTTGCAGCAGATACGCCAAAGAGTCAACCAGCGACCTGTCTATTACTGTTGATAAGCAGTCGCTCCCACACGCACGAGTGAAAAACGATGCGGTGTAGTTCTAGCTTTAGTGTGCTTTCAAAAAGAGCACACTTTACCCCCAACCCCCGGTAAAAAAATATAGCTTCAACAAAAGTAAATGACATTTAACATTATAACTACAGACTTGGAATACTGATAATTAGAACATATGTATACATTTGCACAGTACTTAATAGTCATGAGAAATATTTTCTATGACTGTCAATATGTGCTTCATTCACAGGCCTTCCAGCACTCTGGGGTTGGGACCTGTCTAGACGGGGTACTTTATCAATGTCACACACAAAGTCACACTCACATTCACCCTCATGCACTCAGACAAACACACAAAAGGATGCATCATCTTTTCAGCATGGGCAGCTCAGCTTATGATTTAATAATGTTGTCTGACTAATGCGGTCGCATGTGAGAGTTTAATGCATATGGGTCATTTCACGTCATTGGAACTATAGGCATCCACCAAACATATCATAATTAACTGATTATTGTTTACCCTTGAATAATACAATCTTTCTACTGTCCTCCCAAAATGTTTTTGTTTAGAATGTATTTATTACTAATAAAAGCTACTTTTAAAGTATGCATTTATTTAGTGAAATTTACATTTTGTACATCTACATCGCAGGCATCATGTACAAATGTTTGTGTTCCTTCTAGAATCAAATGTATGAGCTGCAGATTCATTGTCAGGTAGTCAAAGTGGAGATACAAGGAAGGGTGTTAAGGCATCACTGCCTCCAGTGGTCAGCATGCATATTGCAGGCCTTTAAGCAGTCAGGGAAAATATCCTGTCAATGAGCTCATAAAACAAGTGGAACACATACTGAAAGTTTGTACATAATACATTTGGTACAAATATGTACCATGAACATTTCAAATAAATTGGACATCTGCCCTTTGTCCTGGAACCATCTGCAGGGTGAGCTCAACCTTACAACTCTTACTGTATTGCTTTAAATGTCTCAAACATATATTAATGGATCTGCATATGCGTTGAATGCACCATGCATGTAAAATTTGCTCCGTGTAAAAACACCAAATGTGCAGCACTGGTTCACAGCAGGGATTGAACATGTCTAATGAGTCTCACAGAAAGCCCTTATGCTGGGAAGTTTGTAATTAATGAAACATGCTTGACGTGATAATTATCTGTATTACCCCAAGCCTTAAAGCAAGCTGTAGCTAAGATATTACCTCTCCAGCAATCTCTTTTATTAAATGTGTACAGAAAATACATGCAGTACACTACTAATACAATACAGGGTACGGTATGCTGGTATGTCTTCCTAGAAATACCATGTCTCTTTACTATAAAGTCAAGATTTGAGTTGAAAGGAAAACACGCCTTTCTTGCTCTGCTCTCTAGTTGTAATACAGCCAATATAATTCTACCTTGTGCCTTGTGTCGATTTATGTTATCGTCTCATCAAAGACACTAAAAACATTGGTATTCCATCCTCCAAGAAAGTTCCATCTTGATTGATGTCTGTGACATTCCCCACATCTGTTTCTCCACTTTTTGTTTTGTTTCATGCACCTCAGTTCCCTCACTTAATCCCCCTCCTCTAGACCACTCTATTCCCTCTTCCCCTCTCTCCGTCAGTGCTCCCAATCAAAAGTCGACTTACCTAGCCTTCCTCTGCGAGGTTTATCCGCAGTAAGGTTTATCCGCGGTGAAGTTTATCCGCGGTGGTAGCCATGCGCCTAGAATGATAAACAGCTAGCTAGAGCTCACGTTGTGCGCATGCTACTTTGCTAAGTCTTTCCATTGCCAGGTAGCTTTAGTACTAACAAGACGTAGGCCTATTGTGTTCATTACCCGGGGGATTGAAACTTGGATGTATAACGGGGCAACGTAATCAGACTGAAATCTCAGAATCACTGTCGGTTATAATCGCCTTTAGTGTATTAAAGTGTTGTTCTATCGACAACTCCAACTTCAGTTTGATTTCAGTTGTTCTGGCCGATATGTTAAGGGGTTTAATTACACAAGATGCTGAAACCAGTAATAGGCCTATATCCAATCTAAATTCCTCTTTTCTAAGGGTGTATTAAAACAATTTACCACAGAGATCTAATGCTATAGAATATTTTGTGGCTGTGATGGCAAAGGCATTGCATACGCATGGGTAATTGACATGCTACAGGATCTAAATGAAATGGTGCTTTTAGTGATGTCGTTGGGATCATCAATGTGAGGGATTGAGTATGAAGCTTGTTTTAGCTCAGCAGAAGAAGTTTTTTGATTTGAATCACGTTACATCTTGTGTTTGTGTGGATGTGCATGTTGGGAGGGGGCATGCACACGCGCATACACACACACATGCACGCATGAGCACACACACACACACACGCACGCACGCACACACCTGCAAACGGGAAAGCACGGGCTTTGTTTACACCATCCAATCTCAGATGTGCTTTATACACTAGGGTTGGGCCGATAGATGATGTCACCATCCATCTCCGATGGCTGACAGACATCACAATCACGATGTTGAGCAGGCATCGAGATTTAATATACATTTTAAAAAGTGGTCAAAAAGTGGCAAAGCAGCGTTCAGACAGTTATAAATATCTACTGAAACACTCCATTAAAAACTCACTGAATTGCTGTGGTCAGCATAATCAGAAAGGATCACCTTCTCTTCCACTCTCTCTCACGCACACACAAACGCGCGCGCGCTCGCCTGCAGTCTCATACATTACCGTATTGGAGGATGCAACACTTGTGCCCTGGATGTCAATTGATCTGTGTAATGTACATTATCACATATCTCTCTTAGCCTACATCTGGCAATGGTATCATTGTATTATGCTAACATATTGCTAACGAAACAACAAAATAGTTGCATGGCTGTGCTCAGCGTGTAGCCTGCCTACCGTGACACGGTTGTTTGTTTGCTAGATGTTTTGCTAAGGTGCATGACGGCAATTCTCCATGTTCACATGCGCCATCGTCATCGCTCTGTCCATCTATTGGGTGAATTATGTGCACAATCCTGCACACCACTTCAGAAGTGGCTGTCCTCTTTCATTAGGTCGCCTATAAACTCTAAGTAGGCTATGCTGCCAGATAGGCGGCAGTGGTTTACCGATTACGTTTGCCGACGCCATGAAATCACTATACTGAGAAAAAATAAATGGTAAATGGGTGCATTTATATTTTGCCTGACATTCACACACACATTCATACACTGATAGTGATTACATACATGCAAGGTGCAACTGGGAGCAGATAGGCATCTTGTTCAAGGATGATTACTATGATAACATGACAACTATGGGGTTTGAACGCAAAACCTTCTGGCTGGAAGCCCAACACCCAGACCACATCCTGTCCCCATGAAGATGGAGGTCCAATACATGCATTAGTGTCTTTAAGAACAGGTTTTGCTAACAATACATTTGAGCTAGCTAGGAATCGAACCTAGAGGCTTCTGTAGTCAGACACGTTATCCATTGCGCATCCATTGCGCAAATAAAGAAACACCGGGTGAGTGTAGGATGTTGTTGTTAGTAATTCATTAATTACAACTTAAATGATATATTTAGTAATTTATTTGTTGTTTAAATTGTAATTGTTTTATGCAGAGGAGTCTAAAAAGTATCATGCCTGCAACCCCCCACTCCCCAACAATCGGAATCGGCATCGTCCATCACGATGTCTTACTGTAGACATCGTCCGATGCCAGCTTTTGAAATCACGCTGTAATGCTTGGGCTTATCTGCCCATATTTAGCAACTTGTTTTCTATCTTACAGAACACTAATCACTGAATCTCTAAAGAACATATCAGAGGCAGCATGGAAATTGACATTGCAGTGAAATCTCATTGACTGTATACTGCATATTTTTACATGATACTTTTATAGAAATGTATGAATGGAAGGATTGGCATTCACACTGTATATAACCTATAATATACTGTGTACCTTATTTTCCTGCTTTGTTGGCTAAAAAATAAATAACAAGTTGCTATTTTGGCCAGGAAGTGGATGCCAATTGAGAACGCCATGATGGATTGATCTGCTCCTTCCCTCTTTAGAGTCAATCAATCATCGGTGCATCGGTTGCTGTTTTGAACAGGAATCTTTGCTAGTGGCCACGTATCTACTCCTTGAGCTGGAGAATGAGGCGCATTGGCTTTGTGATTACACCCCTTCCTCGATTGTCATGGAGACCATTCATCATTACATTCTGTACATTCAGTACTTTGCAGTGTGCTTGTGCACACGTTGCACAAGTCATTTACATAAACAGACAAAAATGCACATTATATTTAGAAGTAGACATACTGTGCTAAAGGCGGCCACATGCTGCCCTTATCAACAAGACACCATGCTATAACAGTGCTAACAATGTCAGATTGGCAGATGGTCCTCGTACGGTTCTAGACTGTGTACATGTGCTTGGCCATGGGCTAATGCTGTCCTCTCACTGACAGTACCTGATGAACCACTACTTGGATCGGAGCAGCTGAGAGCTAGCTTATGTCTGGTGAATGGTAACGGGTTTGTGTGGTACAGTACTTTGTGTCTGGGACTGGTTGTGGTCAATACTGAACAGGGATAGGATCACACCAGTACCTTTGTCAGGACTGCAGACTAGACACAAAGGGCTTCATTGAAGCATAGATGTTAATCTCAAGGGACTTCCTGGTTAGATAAAGGTTAAGTAATAAAAGGCCACTTTTCAGAGAAAACCCACTGGTGAAAAAAGCAGAATTACAAAAGATTGAGATTTTTTAAAATGTTTGATTACTGTGGTGTATGTGAAATGTTGCCTGGCTGTAATGTATGGCCATCACTCATTTATGTCAATCATTGACCCATATACTGGAATTTACCCATGAATAACCACCTCTGACAACATCTCTGACCTAATTCTCTGACCTCAATAGCTGTAGAATTGAAATATGAAAGGTTAATCACATTAGGGGCGTAAGCGCTGACTGCAGATACACATAGATTGTACCTTGTTTTTCAATATTCAAATAACATAAAATAAAGGAAAAAGAAGCAGAACCATTAGTCTGAGGCAATGAAAGATGGCAAAAACAGGAAAGGGATTTATCTGATAGTGTGACAGTGTTTGATATTCTCATTCAGCCACATAGACTAAATTAAGTTAAGCCTCACACCACATTCTATAGTTTAACCACAAACATTTCTGCTGTAAAAGAAAGTGAGAAAGAAAAACACCTGCGAGCAATTAACCTCTCTGAGTCTGGTTGACTACTAGATATCTGTGTAACTGCTTAATTAACTGCTGATTAATATCAGCCATATATGTTGAGATTATGTTGATTCTCACATAAAGTAACTGGGGCAGAATAATGACCTTTGTACACAGTTTTTATCTTGGGAAACACACACAAACTAACCAAATAAACCAAATGTATGCTAAATGTAATTTATAAGCATCAGGCCTAATTATTGGTAATCACAGACTAGACGGTTACTAGATGGCCTTTGCTTGCAGACTGTTATGATATAAAGTGACTGATACTGTTAAGATAATGTAAGGCTGTGGTGTTAGACTGTTATGATATAAAGTTACTGATACTGTTAAGATAATGTAAAGCTGTGGTGTGGGACTGTTATGATATAAAGTGACTGATACTGTTAAGATAATGTAAGGCTGTGGTGTTAGACTGTTATGATATAAAGTTACTGATACTGTTAAGATAATGTAAAGCTGTGGTGTGGGACTGTTATGATATAAAGTGACTGATACTGTTAAGATAAT
>JAODOY010007481.1:0-17114 GCA_025399855.1 Forbesichthys papilliferus | reverse complement strand
ATATAAAGTGACTGATACTGTTAAGATAATGTAAGGCTGTGGTGTGGGACTGTTATGATATAAAGTGACTGATACTGGACCGCCCATCAGCGGCACGGCCCAGACCGTTACAGATAATAACTTTTTTTTTTTTTATCTGGGATGATAAATCTGTTCATGCTTTAAACTCAAACGAAGCAGAATATTTTTTTATTTAAAATATGATTTGGTAATTATAATTTCCTTATACTATGAGAGGTGAATAAAATGAGCATGTTTTGTTAAGGCTTACAATGTTTACAGGAATAATGTTTACAGAGGTTGGCCTATTTAAAGCTCCAGTCTGTATGCATTGAACATCAGCACACTTCAGCACAATATACAGTATGTTGCAGCAATGTTTATCTGACCTTCTTCTGTGTGTTGAACAGGTGGCCTTAGGGGAGCCTCAATCATTGACTCTCTGGACACTCTGTATATTATGGGATTGATGGATGAGTACAATGATGCCAAGGAGTGGGTCAAGACCAGCCTGGATCTTAACTCGGTAAGACATTCTCTGTCTAGTGCAACTGGTCAATTGATAACATTTCTATAACGTTTCAACATAAACGTTATAGCTAGTATTCCACGACTAACTAATGGAATATACTTTGTCATGTATATTCAAAGTAATAACATACATTCATAAATATGCTGGAAAGATTATAGTCTAAACTTTCCAATACACTAGGCCATAACAACCTAGTCACCAGACCATACTCCCATTTGCCTTGTAATCCCGGCCTGCTGATTCATTTAAAGGTGGCCCTATTGTCACAGAGGCATCCATTGTGTCCAGACTTTTTGACAGTTTGCCAACGCAAAAGACCTTCTAGAAGGAATCAAGCACTACCGGGGGCCAGGTGTTCTGTTTGCAGACATACTTTGATACTGCGAGATGGGATTCTATTCCTCTGTGAGGTTTCCATGTTGCATAAAATGTGTTAAATAAAAGGCCAAAGAGATAAATGTGTAGGCATGAAAGGCATGTTTTAGAGTGATAGAGAAATTCAGGGAGAGGGATAGCAAATAGAGGCCACAGCCCCTTTATTGAGTGATTCTGTAATAATGGGCTGGCGGTTTGGGGTCTGACAATTGGTCCATAGTGGATATTCTGTTGGGAGTGGGGCAACTGGGACACACATTGTGTGTTTTACTTTATAAAAGTCAGGCAGAAACAGACTTCTGGGTTGTACAGTTATGTAGCAGTGTGATGTCTCTGTGATTTGGCTTTCTATCATTTAAATTTCTGATTTTGACAATTCAAAGGTATTTACTTTAAACAGCCTTTCTTTTGGACTTAACAATTATTTCATTCCCGACCTTTTTTTCTGAATAACAGTTAATATATTACCTTGGCTTGCACTGAAATATAGTATTTTATGGTGTGGTAGTCTTTCCATGGCGGAGCCACTGTTCAGAACCTGAACATAAAATAAATGTGTTCTTTGTCTGAGGTGTTCAGTATTGCTTATCTCATATGCAGTTGGCATTGGGGCATCTGGGAATGCATACAGTAGCACATGTTATTTCACACTCGTATTGAAGGCAATCTAACTTTGATTCTTGCTCATTTTTGCCCAGCACTGGTGCACACGCCCACACAGTTTCATATACGCATATGTTCACAGAAAATAGAGAAACGCAGGCTCCAATCACTCTCTCGTCCTGATATTATTGTCTTTGCTCTCTCTCCCTCCATCTACGTCTGTCTGCCTCGCCCTTTCATTCCCAATAAACACACACACACACACACACACAATACATAGCTTATTCAGCTCCCTGCGGCCAATCTGTATCTCTGGCTGTGAATGTATTATAATTAGAGTTGGCGTTTGGGGGGTGGGGGCGGGGCTTACTTCTGTGAGATGATTTCCTGCAAGGCTAACTGGAGACAGCTAGAAACCTTTACCACTAACGTGCAGCCATCTCATCTGCACCCATGAAGGCAACCTCTGCAAATGTATCCTTTATGAAACACTCTGTCACAGGTGTGACATGGCTTCATCCCACAGCTTTCTGCCATCATTACACCTCCTAATCAGACATCTATAGAGAGGTAAATGCTGGCCCTCGTCTCTGGAGTAGTCTGTGTTCCATTTGAGGCAATTTAAGGTGACACTTATTTCATAGCAAAATAATCTTTCAATATAGATGAGACATCATAGGCCTACATGACTGTTAGGCTGAATTGTGATGATATGGTTTTAATTTATTGCTTGGTTTCTGAACAGCTAGTGTCTGGCAAGTGACATTTCAGTCCTTGTGTCTGCTTGAAAATGGTTCAATTTGATAAACAATGATATTGCATATCAAGTTTTTCCTAAACTGTCTGCTTCAGCTCCCTAAAGACATGTTTTTAACGTATTGTACTGTAGGTCCAAACATTTAGCCAGTGGCCAAACAGTGGTCTGTTATGGGTCTAAGCCCACTTTGTTGTATCCACATACAGTATAAACACCAATAAAAATATATAGACAATGACAATACCCTATTTTAACGATCTAAGACACAAATTGCATTTAGGGCGTGTTCAAATCCACGTTTGCCATTTTAAACGGCAGAATAAACGGTCAGAGTGCCAGGCCTATGGTTCAAAGGGGTTGGATTTACTCTTTTAATTGATAGTGCGCTGACTTTAGACCAGGTTTATGCTGGTCAATCGTGTCCGCTGCCTCAAGATAATGTGCCAGCAATGCACTAGACTACACCTCATGTTTAGACCAACACACGCACAGGCGCTCAAATGGGCGCAAGTGCCTTTGCTATTTAAACAACCTGGGCAGGACTGGAAAATAACAACTGTGTTGGTCTGAAACTAGCAAAGACACTTGTGTTCGGTTTGTTTTGTATTACAAATTTGAAAAATTTAAAAATCACATGTACATAAGTATTCACAGTGCCATGACACTCAAAATGGAGCTCAGGCACATCCTGTTTCCACATCCTGTTTCCATCCTGTATCCACTGATGTTTCTACAACTTGATTGGAGTCCACCTGTAGGAAAATCAGTTGACTGGACATGACTATATAACATGACGTATGTATATAAGGTACCACAGTTGACAGTGCATGTCAGAGCACAAACCAAGCCATGAAGTTCAAGGAATTGTCTGTAGACCTCCGAGACAGGATTGTATCGAGGCACAAATCTAGGGAAGACTACAGATTTCTGCAGCATTGAAGATCCCAATGAGCACAGTGGCCTCCATCATCTGTAAATGGAAGAAGTTTGGAACCACCAGGATTCTTCCTTAAGCTGGCCGCCCGTCCAAACTGAGTTATCGGGGAAGGAGGGCTTTAGCCAGGGAGATGACCAAGAACCTGATGGTTAATCTGACAGAGCTCCAGCATTGCTCCATGGAGAGAGAACCTTCCAGAAAACAACCATTTCTGCAGCACTCCACCAATCAGGCCTGTATGGTAGAGTGGCCAGATGGAAGCCACTTCTCAGTAAAAGGTACATCACAGCCCACCTGGAGTTTGCCAAACGGCACCTGAAGGACTCTCAGTTCATGAGAAATAAAATGATATGGTCTGATGAAACAAAGACTGAACTCTTTGGCATGAATGCCAAGCTTCATGTCTGGAGGAAACCAGGCACGGCTTATCACCTGGTCAATACTATCTCTACAGTGAAGCATGGTGGTGGCAGCATCATGCTGTGGGGATGTTTTTATGCAACAGGATCTGGGAGACTAGTCAGAATTGAGGGAAAGATGAATGCAGCAATGTACAGAGACATTCTTGATCAAAACCTGCTCCAGAGCGCTCTGGGCCTCAGACTGTGGAGAAGGATCAGCGTCCAACAGGACAATGACCCTAAGCACACAGCTAAGATAACAAAGCAGTGGGTTTGGGACAACTCTGTGAAAGTCCTTGAGTGGCCCAGCCAGAGCCCAGAATTGAACCCGATTCAACATCTCTGGAGAGATCTGAAAATGGCTGTGCACAGACGCTCACCATCCAACCTGATGGAGCTTGAGAGGTCCTGCAAAGAAGAATGGGAGAAACTGCCCAAAAGTAGGTGTGCCAAGCTTGTAGCATCACACTCAAAAAGACTTGAGGCTGTAATTGCTGCCAAAAGTGCTTCAACAAAGTATTGACCAAAATATGTGAAAAATTATACATGTGATTGTTTTATTTTTACAATGTTTTAATATAGTTGAAAACATTTCAAACAAACTTGTTTTTAAAGGGTATTGTATGTTGAAGGAATGAAGATTTTGAGGAAACATTTTTGTTTTGGATGCACTGTATTCTGAAAGAAATGATTGGCTGGCACATTTATTTCAGAATCTAATGAATATTGTATCTAATTTAGTTCATTTTCACACATTCATTCATTCTCAGTTATGAATTGGCATTTTAATGTTCTGTTTATTTTACAGCATGGTGTTGACATTGTGATTGAAGATAACATGTGTAACGGGGAGTAGATACAAAAACACACGTGCACGCACAAAAGAACATGCACATACACAAGATCCTGCATTCTTTAATTACAATCACAGTGTTAACAAAGGCAGCCATTCATGCTGCACAGTAGCTTGTTAGATTCAGCTGTACCGGCCTGTCATTTGGGCTAACTCTATGGGAGTTAAACAAGGACACACATGGCTACAGTGGAGCTTATGGTTGGCCAGGCAGGTAGCTGATAGTAGCTTAGAAACCTCACTAAATATATATATTCAGTATTTAGTATCCAGATATAGTACTGTATATTCTATCAGATGTCTTGATCCTTTAAAGTGATATATGACATTTTTTGCCACTAGATGTCACTCTAGAGCAGTGGTCGGCAACCGGCAGATTGTGGGCCAAAACTGGCCTGCCAGCAATAACATCTGGCCCATGTGTCTAACTCTGTGTACTGTATAACGTAACATGCACAACATAGCCTACATATAACGGAATAGCCTACCACAAACAATACAAACAGTGGCAACTCTCAGTTGAAGTGAAGGTAAGCCTGCTCCTCCTGTATTATGACAAGATGCGAAAAACCCTTCAACAATACGTGAAATACATTGTTGAAGTATTGAAGTATGTATTTATTTATTATTTACAATAACATAAAAAGAAAGGTGTAAATAAAACAGTTTGATAAGATAATTTCTTGACTCAAATAGGCTGTCAGTTTTATTTGATCTAATCTGTCATTTAAAAATAGCCATAAAAGGGTTGATAAAAAAATTGTCCAGAGGCAAAACTTACTTGCCGGCAAAATCTCAACCTAAACAAACACAGTAACATGCAGTAACATGAAGGTGTTCATGGCAGTTTCCACAGATCTTACTCAGTTTAACACTATTTTGTCAATGCTCTAGCATGATCAATCATGTACTTTAGACTAGACTACAATATAGCATTCGAAAATAATTTGGTGGTGTAATTCTGGACAATATCTTATAGTAGTAACAAAGAGATACAACCTAATGGCGCTAACTGGGAAGCCATAGTCGATATAGGACAGTGATTTTCCTGACTTTTGTGTTGTCATATTGAGTCCCCTGAGTCCCCCTTAATGAATGACGCCAAAACTATAAGACGAGTCCCTATATTTGGTTATTTTGCACTAATCTCACATCTCACAAAAACAAAAAAACAAGTCTTGTCATAGCTACTGTAAAGTGGATATGCTATAGCTTTGTGAGATTCTAAGCTTTGTGCACATATAAGATGTATCTTATGTGTCACCAATACCCAACAGGTTAAATGGAGGAATCTAACACACACAACTACAAACTACTAGTTCTAAGCTTCATTTTGAAAGAAATTCAGCTGCTTTTGCTAGGCATTAGTATGGCTCTATGAGTAGTTTACCTGAGTAACAGCCGTACACGCTTTCAGCCTACTGTTAGCTTTGCACTGACTCGGTGGGAACTACTACAGATAGCGATCATGTTTCAATAATGCGGTAAATCAAATGACTAGTTAGTTTGTGATTAAGTCTTGTGTTATTTTATGGCCATCCACATATGAATATGAATCGAGAATGAAGAATGTAGAAAGTAGTCACACGTTTGTATCAATAAATATGAATTCACAGAGATAAATGCGTTAGCAGTTGAAAACACAACAGGTACACCAGGTACACCTTCTCAAGTTCTCCATTGTAGGTGCACAAATATTAATCTGCAAGTCACAAATTCAGAAATTCATACGCTGACATTTTCGCTACATATAAAGCAGTTAAAAATGGTGCAAAACACATTCACACACCCGTATCAAAACATTTAACTTGTAGACAAATCTTTTCCCCCCAACCAACACAACAGTTACGCTACACCTTCTCAAATTCTGCATTGCATGTGTACACATCTTAACACAAACACAAGTCAATATCTACATCTGTTTGAATCTGCCGCTACCAGTCTCAAATGCTGTTAATTTGAAGTTCCGCTCAACTCAATTCTGCACTGAATTGACTTGTGTTAGTGCTAGAAAAGAATCTATGACAAAATAAATGACAATTTCACATTTTTTATACGGCTGTGGGAATGTGTTTTGCACCATTTGTAACCGCGATATACTGTACTGTACTGCAAAATTGTGAGCGTATGAGTTTCTGAATGTGTGACTTGTAGATTAAGACCTGTGCACCTGTAATAGATAACTTGAGAAGGTGTTCCTGTTGTTCTGTTCTAGTTGGAGTTTGCAAATACTAAAGCATGTATCTCTGACTTCAAATGTACTGATACAAATGTGTGACAACGTTCTACAACTAGAAATTCACTGTTAGAGATGCTCAGATGTTTTGCAATACCTTCATAAAATCACCTCTTCTCAGTTTTGTGGTAGGAAATATCTTGACTATAACGTGAAGCTTAAATACTATAATTCTGCAATCATGTATTGATGTACTACTGTAACAAACTATTTTCAAAGGCATCTTGCAGTTGATACTGAAAGTGAAACTTCTGTACAGGTGCATTTGTGAAATCTCATAAAAATCCCATCTTTCATAAAGTATTTATGTTTATTACTAGATTAAAGCGTTTACTGATGGGTTTTAGGGCTCTTCAACATAACCAATAATGTTCTCTGTTACAATTCCAGCTACAGCACAGCATTTAAAACCCTTCATGGAACCCTACCGGGATAGCAAAGTGAATGGATAATTAGCACATCCAGGCCTGTAATTTTGTTATTGCGTCTCAAGTGAGACTTCAGGGAGTATGGAGACACGTGTGGGTGTCACTGGAAGACGCTGAGGCAAGGAGTTGTGTTTATCTGTGGCGGCACAAGTTGCTTTTCCTGTGCTTCAGTCATTGGAGAGTTCAGATTGTGGCATATGATGCTAAAGTTCCAGTAAACATGACAGAGGCAGAACGGTTAAAGAGAGCCACCATGGAAGTGATTGAAGTGCCGTAGGCTATCACTATTGCACACACAGGTGGAATATGCTGGCCGAGGTATAGCCTAGTCACTGTAGATGAGACCAGATGAGACCTGAATGTAAATTGTAACTAAAAGAGGTTACAGCTCTTTAGGGGCTGGGTTAACTAAACATGTCTTTTGGTTATTAAGCTAATAGCATTTATTTATCAAATGCCTCCTTTATGTCTTAATTGGATTTTCAGCCTGCAGTGTGTATTGTAGTACAAACTTTAAAATGCACTGGTATGGGTTTTATGTTTCAAGTGTTCAAAGTTATGAAATATAATTAAAGAATAACCAAACGCTAAAATAAAGCTCATTGTGTGGAGACTGAGATGATGTCACTACACAAAAATTAGCAAATTTATCATATTTATCAATTTGAACCAGATGACGTGCAATTACCATTGTGCACTCTAGAGGAAGCAGTTCTTGCAGTTGGAGCTTCGTGTTTTGTTGCTCGTTAAAAGCCCAGTCTACAGTATGTTTCCCACAACACGACCTTGTGTCTGTCAACCATGCCAGTCAGCCTCTCGTCCCAGTCTCACTTACCCACACAGCCCCAGCCGTCTCTGCAACATATCACATAGAGATTGACAGACTGTCCGCTCTGTCACTCAGATGGAGTCCTTCTCACCAGCCCTCTCACCTCTCAACAGCAGAACAAGAGTGATTTAATACCCAGAGAATAATGTTGCTGGGCTGCAGCTTTTAACCATTCCTCTGACCTGTCTAAACATTTCAAAATAAAATGATTACTGTACACCCCAGTTAAACGATTAAAACTCTGTGCGTTATATGACACAAATATGACACAAGTATCTGGTTGCAAACTTCTTCTACCATCGAGAAGCTCAGCACGTCAAGCACTGTAGTTTTGGCAAGCAAATAGACATCAGTCTGTCTCCAAATTCTAGCACAGGTGAGGTGGAATGCTGCCATGTGGAAATAGGAGTAGGGCTTTAAATCTGCAATGTGTCAATTTCCTGTTTAGGAATGTTTTGCAACATGCTGCTGTTTGACTGATGATTCATTTAGCAATGACACATTCACAATGACAGCATTTAGCAACGCTTTTATCCAAAGCGCCGTACAATTAATACATGTGTCAACATATGAACAAGTGAACACGTCAAACATCAGCAAGTGTAAGCAAACAACATAATGTTTAATAAGAAATCTTGTCATCAGGGCTAACAACACATTACTAATATATAATTAAATCTTCAAAATAAATGCTAATATCCTAAACAATAAACCTGCTTATTTCCTAAGAACAGGAAGGAAGGTGTTTCTTATCTTTTTATAGAGAGACCATTGTATTTGTGCACAAAGCTAAATGTCATTGTTATATTACCTCAAGCAGTTCTGAATTAGTGAAACAGACTAATAATATAAGCTAGTCTGCATCTGTAGTGTTAATATAGCCCAAATGTACAGTATAAATGTTAGTCCAGAAGTAACATTCTTACTGTAATACATACAGTAGTAAATGCGTTCCTCGGTCCATGCAGCATGACATAGTTATTTCTCCTCTACTTCAATGGGACCCTTATGCCAACATAAAGTGTGTGTTGCAATAAAGTTCGATCGTTCATATTTAACTTCTTTCACACAAAGGTAAGATAAGGCAGCCAAAGCAAACTGGAGAAGAATTCTATCAACCCCAGGAGAAGGCCTGTAGCACAGCACACACTGATGTATTGCACAATATGGTGTACATACTGAAACACAATATGGTATGAGCCACCCTTCAGGCCTCAAAACGGAAAGAAATATTAGCTACTTTTAAAAAATTTGCCAAAGTATGAAATCTTGACTCAGCCTCGGGCACATTGTAAAGTCACATGTCGATTGATGGTCTCACTATGAAATAGCTCTGCCTGTTATGATATTTCACAGCTTTGTTTTTAAAGGATATTGTGTCAGACAAAGCAAGCAGATAGTCATTCTTCAGTGCTCCCTGGGTAATATTGCGTCCGAATAAAACTACCCATGGCAGAGAGCATGTTTTCTTGCTGTTAATCTTGTACATATATACTGTGTATATATATCCAGTAAAAGAACGTTGTCAACCTACGATGTGCACATCCACATGGGTTTTTGAGGAGCAGGCCTATTGTTTATGACTTCAGGGCTCTTGTTTGCCCCAAGCTTCCCCTTGTCACCGAGCTGCTAATGGAAACCCGCTGTCATGCACAGTATTGCTAGGATATGCTGTGCCCCTGTGCCTGGGTCAAGTGAACTGGCAGAACATTCAAGGGCCTATACAATATACAGTATGTGGGTGGTTCATGATATCTGCTATGTTCTGGCATGTTTTTTTGTTTTTTTTGCATCGGTCATTGTGCTTATACCTCTATGTTTATTGCTGTCAAAGAATGTTAAATGCCCACGTTTGTGTTTTTTCCCACAATGTTTTCTACCATAATATTACACAGAGATTGTAAAGTTGAACTGAAATAATGTATTGCTTTTTATGATACACGTGTGTTGTAATGGCAGTTTTTGCTTCATGTACTCTACTTAGAATCGTAAAGCCCATACTGTAGATATGTTTAATGCTTCTAACATTATCAGTGTGCACATGTTCATGTGATCACTAATGCAATAGGAATGAGTTTTGAAAATGTCCTTATCTTGCAAGTACAATAAAATGCATTTTGACATTTTATAGAAGCACCATCAGCCTGTAACAAGATTCCATGCAAGGTACTGATGGCATGGAAAACTTACTACAGCATATTATATTGTCATTACTACATTTTTATAAACAGTGTATAAACATTCTTGGCAGCATCCTACGTTAATTTAACCCATATTTGATGTTATAATGCTATATATAATTTACAACATCAGAGCGTAATGCTTAGATGTATTTGCTTTCGACAGTGACAAATGCGACTGGGTAAACACGTCCAAATCAAGTGTAATGATGAAAGTCATAGGGTAGCAGGGAGAGCAATACTCATTTAGGCTGGGATCCATGCATTTACAGAACGTCTATTTGTGTTTAGCGTGTATACAGGTATGTTACTGTACTGTATATTATAGAGGCCCTCTTCTTTATGCTGTAGCTGGGCTTATAGAGGCCTTACTGTCTTACTTGACAAGACTTTTCCAGGGAAAATATACTCTCTTCGGCTAGACCTAATGGACTGAATGAAGGGCTAGGATGTTGTTAGTGAAATAGGGCAGGGAGCTCTAACTCGGCTGTAATTCATCACCCGGGTGGAATTTTATTCATTATTTAGCTGTGATTTAATTTGCATCTTAATACATTCAGCAAAGCTGTTTGTGATACAGGAAATTCTTACACGTCTTACACTGATGCTACTGTACAGTATCAACTGCTATATGTTTCACTAATGAAGGGAGGGTAGCACTAGCTGTTTTATTTCTAGATTATATTTAAGAAATGGTAAGAAAATGTGAATCTCACTGGGTGAGATCAAAACAATTGAGTTAATAGTTTTACCAATGCACTTAAATTTAATCAGTGTATATTGGTTTAAAAACCATCTTATGTCAGTGTGTAGAAATGCATCTTGGATAAACTGGGAGCAAAATGCAAGTGGAGCAGTCAAATCAAAAGGCTTGATCTGCCACGACTGCGACCCATTACCATCTAATGTCTGTCAGTTAAAACGCTATTTGAAAAATCAGAGGCATTCACTTCTCATTTAGTACCAAGCGGAGTTTATACTAGATATCAAAAAACAGAGATAGCGATAGCAGAGATTTTTTTTGTTTGTTACATTAAAGGTACTTTTCACTCAAAACAACAAACCTTTGTGATTATTTTGTGTTGTAGTTCACCAAATAAATGTAAATATATCTCTCCTGGGTCTTGTTATTTCATAGTACTATAAGATGTTTTCCCTTCAAACAGTGATGATGTGTACTTTTACACTATCTTCTAACATTACTGCTAAACATATGCGTAAACATCGATGTTATCACTGCAACCCTCTCTACAAATAGCTATTTGTGTACTACTACATGAGGTGAATCTATCATGTAAGCTTTTTATTTAAGATGAACATATATTGTACATACTGTATGTATATCGAGATATTTTTCAGTGTAAATGATTTTAGTCTTTAGGCTGTGAAAAATCTAAAACAGAGTATTTCACACAGTAGCTGTGTTAACATGGACCCTATTATTCAGATTGGAATCGAGTTAAAAGCCCAAACCGAAAGAAAATGCTACATACTGTATGAACACCATGATTAGAAGAGAAACGTCCAACTCTATATACCAGGGGGGTAATATAACACGTTCCATGACCCGATTGAAAGATCAATTCTACCATGTAACGGTTTAAGCCGATTACTTCCTGGTTGCGTTCTAATGCGCATGTCCCGTCTTGCATTTTGTGTGATGAAGGTAAACTATTCTGCACAGCCACTGTACAAAGCATGGATGTATTATAAGAACGGTACAAAGTCTGGACAAATCAAATAAGTGAAAAGGAGTTTGTACGTTGACTTCATCTGGAGCCGTACATTTCTCCACCAGTCACACAAATAGCCTCACTCTCCGATGTACCTACAACTAGAAGCAAACTGGTTTTACCATCTGCTATCCGGACATGTTACATTATGAGCTAGATAATATGTCCATGTTTAACATCTATTCCGATCAGTTGCTACAGAGCATGCAAACACCAGGCCCCTTCGGTGACATCCCATGTAAACAGGTAATCCGAAACCGTCAATTGGAAAGATTCCATTCGGAAAGACAAAAATTGTCCATGTAAACCCAGCTACTAGAAGGACGTCTATGGCATTTACATTACACAAAATGTATAGCTCGTAAATCATTCAGCTGACTGAAAAGCAACGTCTTCAGTCGTGCAATATTCCCCTATTCTAAATGTGCATGAACACAAAATGCGAAGCGAGCTAAATCAATTTTTCTTTTTAATTTGAGGTCATATTGGTATATACGTGTATACGGTATATCCACTCTATGATTTAATGGATGATGCTCTACAGTATATGAAACATGTAGTGATACGCTGTGAATCCATCTCAGTTTTCATCCAACTGGACAATTTAGCATGTACAGATTCTATTCATGTTAATGCTGGGGACCTCTCCCAGCTTTGATGCAAATCATTTCTAGAATTTCCATGCGTTGTAATGAGCAGCTACAATGTCAGATACAGTATAGAGTATGGTAATATGATATATGGTAATACTTACAGAATAGACATGGAAATAGACTCTAAGGAGACATTAACACCATATCAGTGCTCACAGTGTTTGACTGAGGCAGTTGACGGAACGGCAGTGCATAATTGGTCCGCATGAATTGTCTGTGTTAATTCTAGATGTTAAGTTAAATCACTACATTGTTGTAGTGAATCGCACAAGTAGTGTCTTCATTTTTGGTCCTAGCTCATTGGGTCAGGCTTTGCATTTGTATACGGTACTGTAAATCCACTTTAGTTTATTTATGCATTATGCATATGCATATTTTTATGCATTTGCCATTTTGGAGAGTTAAGCCGAAAACTCTTTTGTGGCAAAGCCATGTGTCAACGCTGCTCCTTTATTAGCAGTAAATTATTACATGACTTTCTGCACAGGACAGGTCATCTAGTCAGATTGTTGGCATGAACAGGCATGGCGGTTATGCCAGTCAGGCTTATGTCCCAGTTAAATCTGAACAGAGTCTGTTAACATTCTTGGCTATGCTTGGTCAAGTGCTCATCAACAGTAAAAGCATGCATCAAACACTGTCAGGAACACTGCGCAGCCACAAGACCGAAGCATTTTAATTTTCTCCTCTGCAACAACACCACCTGTACAACAATTATGTTAGAACAATTAAAATGCTAATTTCTTTCATCATCATACACATTTGAGCATATAGGCATAGATTCAGAGGCGATGCAGGGGTTGCGTCTCAATATTAATGACAAATGTATTTGTCCCCCCCCAAATAGAAACATGAAAGACGCACTGATGATGTCGTAGTACTACTTAGCCCATATGCCTATTAAACCACTTGACAGTGTAGTCGAAACCTAGAATAGGCTCACACTATTGGTTCAGACTGTTATGTCCTATGTTAGATATTTTAATGCGCAGATTGTGCACCCTATCCACACAGTTTAATGAAACTTTAACAAAGTCTTATTCTCCAGTTGTAGTTTTAATTAATAGGTTATGACCAAAATGTGTAGTAGACTATTATTGTTTTAAATCAGATATAATTTAGCCTATATCATCCCAAACACAGATGTTTTGAATATGATGAAAGTTTTCAACATAAGCGCTATTAAAATCCATGGGTTAATATATTAATTAAAATTAATGTATTTTTAATGTTCTTCCCCAAAGAAAAGAGGACAGAAAAGTAGGCTATAGCATGCCTATGTGTGTTGAAAAACATGAAATAGGCCTATGCCTCAAGCAAAATGTTTGATAATCCTTACTGCATTATATTCCATATATGTTTAATTGTGCCAAGGTTCCTGTATTTAATGTTTCCATTTAAATAAATAGACATTTCCACCCTAAATTGATGCAGAAAAGCTAAATTTGTTTAGCTTAGAATTCACCAGAATAAAGAAAATAAAGTGTCAAAATGTTCCCCAGTGTTCAAAATAGAGCTATACATTAAGATAGCTGATGAATGTAGTATTCAGTGGTCCTTTCAGCTAAATACTGTTATCCACTCTAAATAGGAAAAAAAAAAGTATCCGCCATACTGTATAGAGAACAGTATAAAAAGATTAGAGATTCAAACTTAATTTAGGTATTTAAACCTCAACATTTTAACCTGGCTTCTGGCAGGCATCATTGGTAATTGCGAGAAAACCTAACAGTTGCTGAAACATCATTAATCACTGCCATTGATTGGGACTCCTTCACTTTCTGTTACTTTGAAGATTGTGTTTCCCCCCTACCAAGACATTAGTTAGTAGTGGAATAGCTTGAGGAAATGTGTTTTACTGGTCGCAAGAGACTTTGTCTTGTGTTACAGTATGTCTTAATTAGCTTGGCTAGAGGAAAGAGAAGGTTGTTTTCCATTCCAGCTCATTTCCTTTCGATATAAGGAAAATTGCAGATGGTCATGGAAATGTTTTATGTGAGGTCTGTAACGGAAACCACTGTAGTTCATGGTTTTAGCCAACATTTTTAAAGCAATCTAATGGATTAATCAAAATCTGTAGTAGTGACTTCTTCCGTTCTGATGGGCTAGAAGTATAGTCTTTTATGTAGTTCAGGTTCATACTGTATGGTTTCTATTATACTGCCGGGTTTGTGTAAGCACTGGAGCAGATCTAGGCAATAGTGAGATCCCTAAAATATGTTGATGTATATCTGGGCTATTCAACTCCGGTCCTGGAGGGCCGTACCCTGCATGTTTTAGATCTCTCCCTGCTCGAACACGCCTGATTTAAGGTTGTTAGAAGGCTGATAACGATCCGTTCACTTGAGTCAGATTGGAGCAGGGAGAGATGCGGCCCTCCACGACTGGGGTTGAATAGCCCTGATGTAGGCTAAACACCATAGGCATAGGTTTAGGGTGGGATGGTAAGGACATGTCCCAACCAATTTCAAAAGAACATTAAATTGTCCCTACAAATATTCAGATAAATCAGAACCGTTTTTATTTTATTTATGTTTTCCGTGTATTTCTCATCTCTCTCTTATCTCCGCAATACCGCAAAAAATGAAAACAAATGCCAATGCCAACCACACACAACCCCTTATGGCGCTTTCCTATGGCAATGGTTTACCATCCATTCCATTGACATCAGAACTTGAAATTAGTCACATGATCAGAGTTAAAACAAGTTGATACCAAAGAGAATTGACTAATATTTTTGTATGATAGAGTTATATTAAATTCACTCTGGAATTTACATTCAAATATATTTGTTGATACTATCTTTCTATCTAACTTTTATTAATGCTATCAACTTGACAGCGTTCTTGTTGCCATATACAATGTATTATGTAATGTGGTGTGGTGAATGGAAGCGTGTTCCGGTCATTAAATAAATATCTAAATTATGTAAACCTTCAGCAAAACCTGAAGTCATTAAATACTGCCACCTGAAATGGTCATAAGAGGGTTACAGCAGCCAGTGCAATATGGAATATATTGAAAGTCTGGCGATTATTTTAGTTTTTTGCAGTTTCCACCCCAGATAATACTATTATATTCAACCAGTTTTCATTGACTTTGTGTTTACAAAGTTGGATAAAGCAAAGGATTTAAGCTATTTCAAGAAAACTATATGCATTAAGTTAATTTTGTTATCAAAAGTTACGTTTTCCATGTGGCATAATAGGCTATGCACTACAATAATTTGTGTAATTAATTTTACTATCGTTGTTTATGTCTATTGAGTGGCAATTGCAATATTGTTCGTGTTTTTAAGTTTCCAACATACGGCCAGCAGGTACTTTACGATAGTGAGTTCAATGAGGAAAAGAGAGGACCCTTTTGAATTTGAGATTCTACTACAGTAGTGTATACTGTAATTCAAACATAACTTTTTACTAACTGATGTGACAAAAGTATCTTAACAGATACTGCACACTTTTTTTTTTTTGCTTGCAAGTTTACTTTGACAGTAAGTGATTGTTGGGTGCCTAGTCGATATAGAAATGTTGTTCACAAGCAGGTGCTGCCTGTTTAAATTTCAAACATGGAACCCTCATCACGTCTAATATTGACTACCCATAACCTTCTGAGGTTCGTATATAAGAAAACAAGGGGGACACAACATTTAATGTGCGTTTTCGTCTTGCAGCCGCTGTTGATTCTGCCAGTTTTGATTTCCAGTAATTCCAAGCTACCGGGGCTTAATCTTTACATTTTGCTGATCTACATACAGGTGTTTTTTAAAGCCGTTTTGAAGAGTAAAAATTGGATAACAATAGCTTTTATTGGTCAGTTTCTTGTGAATTCTCAATTGTCTTTCCTTACAAAGTTTAAAATATAGGCTACTCAACTGAAATTAAAATAAATTATTTTAACATTAAATTGATTTAATTGTTAGCTATAAGTTAAACTTACTAGTTGGCATCATTGGCAAATGGCGGAGCGCATGCGTCGCGTTCCGGATTGGACGGGGCCTCCGGAGCTGACGCAAGGAGTGTTGGAAGAGTCCCAGAAGCAGCTCTCTGCTCTGCTTCACAAAAGATAGGCACCGAGTCTATTTTTGACGGAAGTCACGGCCAACACGCGCTGCTCAAATACAAAATACAATTGAAATCGTATGCAAAACAAAGTGTGCAGACTCTCGATCGTACTTAACCTGACTACATTTTATATCTAGGACGATCGGTTCATTTTATACATTTAATAAACAGACTTTTATGACACCACAAGTCTGTTTTATAAGAACAATTCCAGGAAGATCCATGGTGTGGATATATTTGCAGTAGTTTATGGGAGTGGAAGTAAGTGAAAGTAAGTCAATGTCAGACAGGCAAAGTAGTTTTTATTGATCTTGCCAATACAACTGCCTCGCAGCGATACTTTTGAAATGCTCCCAGTGGAAGTTGACGCTTTGAGAGGACGGAACAAACCCGCATCGGAGCCAGAATGCTGCGCAGACGTGCCTGGTGGAATTCCTGGGTAATGCCTAGACATGGATATACACTCACCTAAAGGATTATTAGGAACACCTGTTCAATTTCTCATGAATGCAATTATCTAATCAACAATCACA
>JAODOY010007472.1:0-30713 GCA_025399855.1 Forbesichthys papilliferus | reverse complement strand
TCAGTCGCATGTGCACACACACACACACACACACACACACACACACACACACACACACACAGGCATACACGCACACACACACACACACACACAAACACACACACACACACAATATATGTTGTGTGTGTGTGTTATGGCAAATACCTCATCTCCCTCTCCTCATGTTGGGCGATGAGATTACTGTAGAAGTTTTCTAGAGTGACCTTGGCCATGGTCACTCTCTCTTTGGTATGGTTACTCATTGAAGAACAAGAAGAATGGCCTCTCGTTGCCATGTTTGACCTGAGACACACACACACATGAGTGTGATAACATGGTAATGTTATTGGAACTTTTTTATGTATCACCACCCTTATCTACTTGGTGGTTTTGCCACCACTAGACCATTCAACATTCCTATAATAGGTAGTGGTGGTATCAGACAAATTAAACAAGTTCCTGAAAAGTTGAAACTAAACAGCATTTACTACAGTATCACTAAGAGATATGTTTGTTTAAATATGTCTTGTCCATGTATACAGGTGGGTGGCTGAGAAAACTCCTGGAAATAACTTTCAGGTCAAACAAAACAAACTAATCAAGCCTATCGATGTACAGTACATTAATAATGTTCACATTAGTAAAGATGTGCTTTTGAAAGAGTCAAGTGAAGTTTGAGCAAACTCCCAAGCTGTGAAAAAGTTTATATTAGCCTACAACATAAAACTAGATACTTTTGAGATGCCTCAAGCCAAAAGAATGCGCATATATGTAGCCTAACAACAATCAAGACCATTTAGATTATTAATCAAATATACTACATATAATATACCAGAAAATAGTGCAATATGCTATAACTGCATGATCTGCTTCAGGCAACAACGCACCTTTTATTTAAGCACATGATTACCTTCACAGTTTAGATCGCTTTGTTCACAGAACAGCTGCCAAACGTCATCACACGTTGTCTACGGCAAACGTCTCAAAGGCAAAGCAGTAAGTCCACTATAAAGAAAATAAAGTATCCTACCTTTATAATTAGCAATGCATCGGCTGAAGTTTTCATACACCGTTATTACAGTCATACAACTTAGTTGATAAACTGGATTCCATGTGAATAGGGTAAGTCAATGCCCCTCCCCGCAAGAGCCCCAAAATGCCTTTCACATCGGAGAGGCACCTCCTCGCATAGATAAAGCCTCACTCGCTGCTAAAGAGGGCGGAGTTGTCTGTAGTCAGCCCAAACCAACAGGCACAGACCAGCAGTCAAATATGAGTAAAATACAGCTTCAGGAACCGTTGTCACGCCTACTTTTCAATCTTCGCTTACTGAATCGTGGCAGAGAACCAGTGTAGCTTGCAAAACAGGATTTACCAGAATTTGTTTGTAGTCATAAATAATGTATTGTATAGTGAATCAATTCCCCATGCACGTTCTCGTGAAAAAGGAAATAATCATCCTATCTGACGCGTTTAGCATTTTTAAAGATAGAATATTTGAATAAGCATGTGATTATCTTATGTTCTGTTTAGTTTGCCAAGAAGTACGGTAGCTAGGCATAGAGCCTGTAATACATTAAAATATGGTTTGCTTCTGTTTACTAACATTCAATGTCCCTTATTCTGTATTTAAATGCAACTTGAAATAAATCACAAAAATATAATTTTTCAATTTGAATTAAATACCGGTATGCCTACTATCATGATTATTTTATTATTGCACATTGCACATGTGGTTGTTAGGTGTTACTTGAAAGATCAAGTAATGCAGACATATTTACAAATGTAAAGTTAGGCTGTTTGTTATTCATTTAATAATAATAATACTAATAATAAATATTATTATGCCTATATATTTTCTGCGCTCTTTGACCTCGGGAGTGGACACGAGAAATGGTTGCTTTTGCCGCTAGATGTCGGCAGTATTCCTTTCTATCTGGCCGTTTCTTAGAAGAAGAGACTCCCTAGCTATGTTACAGTCAGTACTTAGTAGCACAGCTAGTTGAACATATTCCACCAGCTGTAGTTTGCTACGCTTGGTCTAAAGGGAAATCTGAACGCAATCTCCGGTAGAGAGTTCCTCTGCTTCGTCGAGAAGTGCCTCGATTGCCACTTCGGACGTTATTGTGTCTCCTTAAGGATAGTACGGTACGGTAGGTCAGTCGACCGGTCTGCTGTCATTTAGCTAGTCTGGCTAGCTAGGCTACAGTAAGTCTGTCATTGCGGAGATAGTGCATGGTCTGATTTTTCTAGAAATTTTGAAGAAAATATATTCCAGTTAAAAAGAAAACGTAATTATGCTAAGACCACTAAATAACAATGCTTACATTATATTAACAGTATCCTTGTACCGTACTTGCTAAGAGATCATGATAAAACAAGACCAACTATGGTCATCCTGGCAAAGATGCAACGTTACACGAAGGCAGCCTGCTGACTTTAGTTAATTAATGTAATAATTAATCTTGAAATGTGTGAAAGTGTTGCTGACAGTCAGTTCGGTGCAAATGTCCTAGAGGAAGTGATACGATCATACGTCGGCTAAGATAGCTTTCTTTTTTATTTTTTTCAAAACAAGAAGTGTTGTTTGTCTACGTCATCAGACTTGCATGATACCGTGCTTCCTTAATAACATGTTAGCCGACTTAAGTCCAGTGTTTGCCTTTCATTTTTACATATAGTGAAAAAAAGCTTGCACAGATTGCGTGATCACTGCATGTGTTATAATGGATACTCCGTGTCAATAGTAATCGTAAACATGTACATCTAGTATGTGTGCATGAATCTTATATAACCAATCTTCCTCTGTCAAACTTTTCCAAACAAATAACAGGTATTGTCTTTTCACTCACAGTGTGTATTTCCATTGTGGAGCCTCGCCCCCAACTCGCGGTAGGGGAGGCAGTGGCAGAGGTGAAGCTAAAGCTATCCTGAGACATTGTGGTTACCGCTGGGGCTCCCATGGTCACCACAGGACACCAGCAGCAAGGGATGGGTCTGCGGTCACGGCGAATCCTTAGTAGGGAGAAAGATCCTGTGCAGGGCATGGGAATGGAGGCGGCCTGCTGGTTAGCCCCTGGCGCACTCCGCAGATTGATTGAGTTGCCTTCGCCCCCGCTCTCCCGACACCAGCTCAAGAGACTGGAAGAGCACAGGTACTGGTTGCTTACACATATCACTCTGATTGAACGTGGTTTCATAGGCTCATATGTGACCCCCTAGAATTTTGTGCAAAATGTTGACCGAATGCTTCCTGCATATGATGGATTGCATCACATGTAGTCTAGTATCGCAGAGCCAGCCTTTACATATTTAAGTGTTTGGGACACAGCCTGACTAACTGATTTTGATTGACATGCATGATGACCAACTACATAACTCGATGACCAAGTCGGAGATTAAATTTGCTGAGGAAAACTAAACAACAGGACTCTAGCTATTTACAGATCTTGTAAATCTGTGAAATTAGTAGGCTACAATTACCAATTTAAATAAAATGTTTTATATTAAATTGGTAAATAAATGGTAAATGGGCGCAAATGAAGCATTGCGCTATCTAGGCACTGGAAATTACGAAGACATTCTTATGAGTGACAATGATAACAACCAGTGTAAATTGACAGTATTACTTCCACGAAATTCTGAGAGTCCCGTGTCGAGCTTACATCAGACATTCAGCACAGAGTTGCTTATGTGAAGTGCTAATGAACAGAAGAGGCTAACATCACATGGGACCAATATGACATCACTTGCTAGTATGCAAGTCATTCATTCTTTAATTATTACTTTGCTTTCCAGCAATGACAACATGACGACTACTACATCACATACCGTATGTCTCGCCTGTCTTAGGTACAGCAGTGCTGGTCGCTCCCTGCTGGAGCCCTTGATGCAGAGATACTGGGATTGGCTGGTAGGATGTGTTCCTGCTTGGATAGCCCCCAACCTCATCACCATTGTTGGACTCGCCACTAATGTGTTTACAACTCTGGTGCTTGTCTACTACTGCCCAACCGCTACTGAGCAGGTAAGACATGATGCCAAATGAATTTGACCGTAGGATCCTCTAATGTTGAAGATATTAATGTCATATTCAACTTCCTTGAAATCATGTAAATGACAATTAGCTTTGGTAGTCAACAGCGAATATGATTTTTTTTTAAAACACACATACTGTACTCTCCTTTTTCACCTGTTAAAATTATATTCTTTCTGGATTTGCACACAACTGCTATGTTTAAGTGCTTATATTTAAAAAGCTAAGATTTTTGTGACTCGATTGCTGTAAACCATTTTCAAGATACAGTCGTAACAGCAGGTACCCATCTATTGACAAATGTGCCACATGTAAGGATAAAATCGCCTTCCAAATGCTGTAAATGTGAATGAATGGCCCATTAGGTCTGCATCACTCCTTCACACACTACTATGTTGGGGGTTTTCCTGGGTTGACGGCAGCGAGTCTAAGCAATGTGTATATCAAACACAGTGTGATTTTACAGAGAAACAGGTGTGCAGCTGTTATATACATGCGTTCCACACAAGGAAGGCTGCGACATGCTCCACTGTCTGGGACATGTCACTGGCCTTCATGTGGTTCAGGTCCATCGAGGAAAACTTCCCAAATGTCTGGTTTTCTTTGGCAATCTGTAGAGTCCACTGTCCTTACCCCCCCCCCCCCCCCCTTCTTCCGACACACACACAAATCAGGAACAAACCACAAAAGCAGGGTGTGAAACCGTGAGAACCAATACACTTAATAAATACTAACTTTTGCATCATATATGCCTAATTTTCCATACATTGTGCATAATCTTCCATACATTCTGTCATCACTCCAGTTTGCATGTAAACAATTGCCACATCATGCTATAACAATGACGGCTGTACTCTAACCTTTTGATTGACACATCAATAGACCCAATGGCACCATATTCTGCACACAATCTTGAATCTACAATAGCCAAGAAGAGCCCTTCCCTCTTCGAAACTTCGTAAACGATTGTGCAACGGCTTCTTGTGGCCAATTTCTGAGCACAGAATATAGTGGTCAGAGGGTAAACACAAGTGCATATAGCAGAAAAAAATTATATTACCCCAAAAATCAAATGCCTCTGCAACAAACGAATATCCAATGAGTATATTCGAGTCCCCAATGACACTGTGCATGTATAATACACATGGCAATTCCTTTATTGCAAAGAAAGCATTGATATCCTACTGCTAAATGAAGGCAGTAATCCTGTACTTCTGTTCATTTAGGCCCCTCTATGGGCTTACCTGCTGTGTGCAGTAGGCCTGTTTATCTACCAGTCGTTGGATGCCATCGATGGGAAGCAGGCAAGACGGACCAATAGCAGCTCTCCACTAGGAGAGCTGTTTGACCATGGCTGTGACTCTCTCTCCACAGGTACATTACCAGCCTGTGTGTGTGTGTGTGCGTGCTTTCAGCGTTTTATTATGGCAAATGATGACATCCTCTGCGGTGGTTTTCTCAACACTTAAGTGATGCAGAGCTCTTCCTTCTTTCTGCCCCAGTATTTGTAGTCTTGGGCACCAGCATAGCAGTGCAGCTGGGCACCAACCCTGACTGGATGTTTTTCTGCTGCTTTGCTGGCATGTTCATGTTCTACTGTGCCCACTGGCAGACCTATGTGTCGGGCACTCTGCGCTTTGGCATGTAAGTTAAGTTGGGTAACTAACTGAATTACGTCTACATCACATGGTTTTATGTCTAATTTCCCTGTGTTTGGTTATGAACAACATATAAAATCTCATATTCTCTCATGCATGTTTCCATTCCCTACGCCATTGGGCTTTAGAAGTGATGTGAGGTATCCAGATTAAATAATCATCTATTTAATTTTTGGATGCCCTAATTAAGGTTCTTGGGATCTAGAGTTTGCTGGTCATGCCAGACCTTAAATCATGGATATATTCAGACCTTGGACACGCATTCAAGTAGTAATGACATTTAACTGTCCTGATTAGAGATATAAAGTTTCAGAAATAAAACACTGGATTGTGAATTTAGAACCACTGTTCCAGGGTTACTGTGTGCTTTTGCTATAATGCTTCCTTCTACTAATCTTTATTGTAAATTCCTGTGATTTTTCTTCTCTTGCTCAGCATTGATGTGACAGAAGTACAAATCTTCATTATTATTATGTATTTGCTGGCCGCCGTGGGAGGATCAGCTTTTTGGCAGTCACTGGTAATTTTGATTGGCTTAGACTTTAACAAGTTTCCAGTAATGACTGACTGAAGGATAAGAAGACTACTAAATAATGCTGCCTTCATGTTTTTCAGTGTTTCTTTTTTTTATAACTTTTTCTTCATTTTTAATTTTCTATGTTTTAAAGGAATGTTTCTTAAGATTTTATTAAGATGTCATTACCATCGTCTACATTAAATGTTGAATAGCTGCTAATACCCAACTTTCCCCAACTATATAATGTTTATGTTAACATGCAATCATCCGCATTGGCATTGTGATGGCTTAATTATAATATTTTCTTATCTTCACAGATTCCTATTCTAAATATTCAGATGAAAATGGTTCCTGCCATCTGCACATTTGCAGGTGCCATATTTTCCTGCACCAACTACTTCAGAGTTATTTTTACTGGAGGTGTGGGCAAAAATGGATCTACAATAGCAGTAAGTGCGTGCATGTGCACGTGTGTGCTGACTCACCCCCACCCCAATGCTGAGTGTCAGAATCTTGTGTTCACTAATATAAAATATAAATACATTATTTTGACCCAGAAATGCATGTGCTTTTCTCACCCCAGGGAACCAGTGTCCTATCACCCGTATTACACATAGGCTCTGTTATAATATTGGCTGTAATGATATACAAGAAATCTGCTGTACAGCTCTTTGAGAAACACCCTTGTCTGTATATACTGGCCTTTGGATTTGTAGCAGCAAAGATCACCAATAAATTAGTTGTAAGTCAAACATAACCTTCTATACCACAGTGTATTTACCTTATGCAGAGCAAACATTATTGATAATTCTAAAACTTGTCTATTCTCAGGTTGCACACATGACAAAAAGTGAGATGCACCTTCATGACTTGGCCTTTCTGGGACCAGGGCTACTATTTCTAGATCAGTATTTCAACAGTTTTATTGATGAGTACTTGGTGTTATGGATTGCACTGGTGAGTAAACATTCACTTTAAACGTACATTGCTTAATTGTACTATAGTTCACACTGTTGGCATTTGAGACACCATTCTGTGTGTGTGTGTGTGTGGGGGGGGGGGTTAAATACAAATGTTATAAATGGACAGAATAATATCAAATGACTATCCAGTGTAGATATCAAGCTTTATTATTTTGTTTTTTAACATGTTGGTATTTCTGCTCCCTGCAGGCTATTTCTTTCTTTGACTTGGTACGTTACTGTGTAAGTGTTTGCAACCAAATTGCATCCCATCTTCACATCTTTGTCTTCAAAATTAAGTCTTCATCTCCCTCTGTACTTCAGTGAAGTTACGCACGCCATTACTGAATCTGTTCTAAGTAGCAGTTCAATTTTTTTCATTTTTGGGGTTATTTTCTATATGAAGAACCCAGTATAATGTATCGGATGTATTAGCTTTTGCTGAGTGAATGTGAGGACAAATAATGTATTGAATACTAGTTAACCTTTTCTTTGCCAGGGTCATATTCTGGCCATAATAATTTCTAGCTAAATAATGTTTCAAATGGGAGTAGTGTTGAAGAGACTGGGTTTGAAAATGCAGTATCGGAGCTCCTTAGGTCTGTATAAATAATGTACTGTGACAATTGCTAGAGGCAAAATAGGAATTAAATCATGCCTTTTTTTTCCCCTTCCTTTTTGCAATATTTGCATAAATATGCTTTTTTTTTTTTTTGCTGCTGTTCTAAATGTAAAGCAGTTGATATCTACTTTAAAGTTAATGCAGCTTTGAGACATAAAAACTTGTGTTAGATGTATTTTATCTTAAAAGTATAATGGATATGTTGTGAATTATTTTACCTCCTAACTACCACTGTACCGTCGGCAGGAGAGCAGCACTTTTTGTGTAGTTGGACGTCCTTAAGGTGTTGAAAGTCAAAGCTATATCCAGTACACGAGAGATAATGTGTGTGAATTAGCTAACCCATGCATTGGCTGCAAGGCCACAAACATGATCAAAAACTGTCATGAGATGTCATATGCAGAATTGATAGTTTAACTGTCAATATGTTTTACATTTAACATTAATGCTTGGGGAAACCCCTCTAATGATATATTATGCAGTTTGTTTTTTGTTGTTTGCAGAAAAAGCTTTCTTTTGCACACCTGTTTTTAGTTTTGTGTCAAAGTTGCCCAACCCCAGATACTGTAATGAGACTCTTTACAAAAGAAAAGGAAAAAAAGAAATACAAAGTGTTGCTTACATGTTTTAAGATAATGCATATTGTGTAAACAAAAAGTCAACCTTGTCATTGGAGGTCTGCTTAACCATGTTAGAGTGTGTCTGTGTACATGTACAGTATCAAGGCCAGTGGTTCATGCAGATACATCTTGTGAGACAGTGAAGATAGCCACAGCTAATTTCTAAAAGGATTATATTACACTTAAGTTATTTCAGTGATTAGTTTGACAGTTGGTTAATTACTAATTAGCATTTAACAGTGTCATTTCAAAGACTCATACAATGTCAGTGACATTTAAATTAAAAGTCACGTTCAATGTTTACTAAATTTGCATGTATATTATAACTGTACAGTTTGCACCATACACTTCCTTTTTATAACACGGTATTCCATTTTTCTGAAATATACTGTTGCAGGAGTTACATATTTACTGATGTCCATTCAACTCATTACCAGCATCATTTTAAAACTAGAAAAAGGTTGCCTTATTTTTATTTTACTTGCAAAAAGGAAGCCTTCTTTGGTAGGCTTGTTTCTTATTTGTACTTTTACTCACAAAGGCTAATGTTTGTATGGTTTTATATTTTGGCTAGACAGTCAAGCTCAGGTATACAGTATTACTAGTACTATGTAGAACACTTGACAATCTCATTTACCAACATAAATGTCACTCGCCTATGTTCATTTTCTTTTCTTTTTTTACAAGCAAATGTTTTAATTTTTTTTTGTACATTTGTTAATATTTACACTCATCTTTTTTTGTGTTCTCCTTTGCAATATAGGTTCTCAGTAGACCATTGCTTTGACCAAAGACTAATAAAGCAACTAAAAACAAAAGATTATATTTGGGGTATGCCATACAGTTTTAGTGATTTAAAAAAAAAAAGCGTGGCTAAATTGTTTCAATTAAATTTTATTGAAATTGTCCACATCTACAACTGTTTAACATGAATCCTCAAACACTATACATCTGAATAATTGCAACTTGAATTAACATTTCATTTCAAACATGTAAAAGCTGGAAATAACAAACTTATTGGACAAATTATGAACTAGAAATGGTAAAAGCCTCAATCTAAATTTGTGCATAAACAGCTTCATCTGCAAACATCTCAATCTTACATCAGCATTGACTGCAAAGATTTACGCACCGAAGCCATTTCTTGCTGTTGCTGATGAAGAAAACAAATATTATATAGTATATTTACACTGATGTGATGGTAGAAATTGCCTCTTGTGACAGACATGCACTGCATTATTAGGCTGCCATACTCACTGTCTCCATGAGCATCTTCTTTTGAAACATTGCCATCTCCTGGCGCAAATCATTCTGAAGGACTTCATGCTGGTTTACGTGAGACTTTTCCAACACTTCAAGGCTCTACAATCACATAAACTTAAGATATTTTACACCAACTGGCTAAACAGTGATAACAATGTATTGAACATGATGTAGAAGTTATATTTAAATGTTTTGTCCTGCCTGCACAGATAGTGTAAAGTACTATACCTGGACATATTGCTCTAAGAGCTGTTTGAGATTCCTCAGTCTGTGACCCTGTGAAGCCTTCATTTGCTGAAACATCCTCTGCTGGTGCTGGAACATTTTCTGTAAACGGATAATGTAACTATAGCGTGTATATACAAATACTATTTTAAAGGAACAATGTTATATATTTTATATAATTACCAGGAGCTCTTCCTCTTGATCTTTGGACTTTCCTAGATCTGTGTCCCATTGGTGCAAAACTGTCTTGAACTGAGAACTGTAGTCGTCTGTTATTTTACATCTGTAGTAATGATTTAGAAAGAAAAAGAGTAGCAGAGGATATTGGCTTTGTAATCTGAAATACAATGGTTGTAGAAAACCTGTCATTCTAAATATACACTATTCCAAAAGTATTGGGACACCCCTCCGAATCATTGATTCCAGGTGTTCCAATCACTTCCATGGCCAAAGGTGTATAAAATCAAGGACCTAGGCATGCAGACTGCTTCTACAAACATTTGTGAAAGAATGGGTTGCACTTAGAAGCTCACTGAATTCAAGCATGGTACTGTGATAGGTTGCCACCTGTGCAATAAGTTCATTTGTGAAATGTCCTTACTATTAAATATTACAGTTAACTGTTAGTGGTATTATAACCAAGTGGAAGTGATTGGGAACAACAGAAACTAAGCCACAAAGTGGTAGGCCACATAAAATCGCAAAGTCTAGGTATGGTGGTTGCCAGAACGGTACTTGCCTGACTGCATTGTGCCAAGAGTAAAGTTTTGTGGAGGGGGAAATATGGTGTGGGGTTGTTTTTCAGGAGCTGGTCCCTAAGTTCCAGTGAAAGGAACTGTTAATGCAAAGACATTTTGGATAATTTCATGCTGTGGAAACAGTTTGGGCGTGGTCCCTTCCTGTTCGAACATGACTGCGCACTGGTGCACAAAGCAAGGTCCATCAATAAATGGGTGAGTGAGTTTGGTGTGGAAGAACTCGACTGGCCTGCACAGAGTCCTGACCTCAACCCAATAGAAAACCCTTGATGAAATAGAGCTAAGGCCTTCTTGTCCAACATCTGTGCCTGACCTCACAAATGCACTTCTAGAAGAATGGTCAAAAAATGGTGTACTCCTAAACCCTGTGGACAGCCTTCCCAGAAGAGTTGAAGCTGTTATAGCTGCAAAAGGTGGGCCAACTCCATATTAAACCCTACGGATTAAGAATGGGATGTCATTAACTAACCTTCATGTGCATGTTAAGGCAGGCGTCCCAAAACTTTTGGCAATAGTGTATGTTGCATCTCTTTGTTAAAAAATAGCATGTTATTCATATGATGGAGTCCAATTAAAATGGCAAAAATGTACACTAGAGCAGGGGTTCCCAAACTATTTTAGCTAATGTTATACCTGTGTATGCGCCAAATATTTTTGAGCAGAACGCTCTAGAATCTATGGTGTACACACGGCTAAATAGGATGTCACCTAATAAGTAGTCTATATTATTGATTGCGATGCACTGCTGTCTTAAAATAATGCATTGCAACAATATTAAGATATACATTTTAATTCAGTTAACTCTATTTACTGCCACACATGCTGGCAATTAAGTATATTTACATCTCTATAAAACAGTTATAGAGATGTTATTATTATTATTATTATTATATATAATAATGTAAATTATAAACTATGATTTTCTTTTAAACCAGACAATGGTTTTGTGAGTATCATATGATTATAGGTGAGCTAACCAACTGCAGACAGTAGTAGTAAGCCTACTGTCAGAGTACACTATTCTAGTATAGTTGCTAGACTATAGAAGAAAATAACACTGCTTAAAGTCAGCATCAGGAATTCTGGGAAAATACTGTTGATATTTAAACTTTATCAAAACAAAAATACCTCTCCCTTCAATACCATTAGGTATACATTGAACACATATTGCCAAGGCTGGGATAGTATAAGGCTTTCTTTGTGTTTCTATTTACAGAACCTGGGCTGTGTGTAGTAGAAACATCAGATCTTTTTTCGGTGTGCAACTGCAGCTAGCAGACCGTGAGTGGAAATTCCACCTGTAATGTTTCAAAATGGGTTATATACCGGTCTAATTGCTGACTTTTCCAAAGCTGTTCAATCTTCTGTTGACTGCTCTTCAGTGAGGACTTGGTAAGTGTCTCTAGGCGCTTCTGCCTGGTCTGAAAGGCTTTGCTGATGTCAGCTACAAGAATAGAAATTGAGTTACAGTAGGAAATGACAACAACATAAACTCTAACAGATTAACAGGTAACATAGACCGTTCATTTACCATTTACATAGACAACTAACCTCCAAATCTGTCAAACATAGTCATAAAATCCCCCCTGTGAAAAAAAGAAAACCAAAGACATGTTTACAACATTTTTGGATTAATTGGAACTACGGTACGGTGGTACTGACAGTACGGTATTAACATTTTGCTTACCCTTGAATGATTTCATCATCTTCATTTTCCAGTTTTGGACGCTTTTTTCCCCTGGATGACTTTGCTTCAATCAAAGCAGAACATTGAAATATGACTTTACTTCTGTCAAAATAATGTAATAATCGTAAAGAAATGAAGATACCAGTACCTGTCATGGTCTCGTCGTTGAAACGATTTTCCTCCAAGGGCAGATCGCATGAAATTGATCTCCCGCTCCCAGAGCCTTTCACCTTGGCTTTCTGTGTACGGCCAATGTGATTTGCCATGACTTGTCTGAAAACATTGATTTTATAAAACACAACAGTATAAAAAAATATTATTTCTGATCTTTCAGCCGACACAACTTTACCAATGATGACACAAATGTGTAAGTGTACACACTAAAAAGCAAAGCAAACAACATAAAGTTTAGCTAATTGCCTATGGTACGGTACCGTACGCTAACTGACAAAGGCCAGTTAAGTGTCGACGACTCTGAAGCATACGAAACTGTTAATAAATGGTACCTTACACACTCAATTAAACATCACTTACTCCAAACTAGCTGTGGTAGGACTTAATTTTATATCGAATATCGTTATCGTCAAAAGAACCAATATTATTTTAGAATACTTTATCCCAGCAGGACTCAGCGTGCCAACAGATGCTGACGCCGGTGAAAAATGACGTGTCACACAGGAATGTTGAACAGACTATTTAATTTTTTTTTTTTTTTTTCATATTATTGAACATTTAGTTTCATGGTGCAATGGCAATAAAAAAGCAGACAAAATACAATTTATACATTCAAATTAAACATGCATTTTAAATGTGCACTACACATACTAAAAAATAAAATAAAAATGGTGCTACACTACAACTGACCACTTGTTATACATTACTTGACACACTAGGAACACGCCTTTTGTTTACTTATTATTGATCAATTATTAAAAAATAAAAATAAATCCTTTTGAAAACATTTTGACAGTCTGTCAAAAATATATTCAATTATTGCATTTGCATCCACTATCCGTCCAGTAATTTCAGGATGCTGTCCCTCTCCTTCAGTGCCTTCCATGCTTGATCTTTCTCCTTCTTGGTCGGAGTTCGTTTCTTCTGCCTGGCTGCCATGATCCGCCGGAATCCCTCCATAACCTCGTTGTCAGACACCCTGACTCTCTGCCTCAGGTCCTGCCTACGCATCTCTTCCTTTGCCAAACTGTGCATCCAAAACAGCAAATGAAATTACACATTGTACATCTATATAGTGACAACAATAAAATACAAAAAACCCTACCAAGTTGCAAAAACAAAAATACTATATCACTTTGTTATTGTAACCACCTATAGAAATACATTCCCCTCAAAATGTATCGGAACACCAAGGCTAATTCCATTCATATATTAACTATGTATTGTTTAGCCAACCAATCAATCTAACATGACACACTGTAACACAACTGTCAGTCACGTTTCAATAATTTTGCTCAGCTAAAATTGTGGGCGGTCTGATAAATAAGGTGCTAACTTCTAAGTTGTTTAAAAATCTAGATGAAGATACCATGAAATAAAAGCTCAAATTTGGATATGTCGTCTATACGATATGTGCATCTTTGTTTCAAAATCAATTGTCTATAGTGTATAGCAAAAACAAAGGCCTTTAGCCATTAGTCTTGCTGTTCCAATACATTGGATGGGACTGTATATTAAATAAATAGCATCAATTAACAGGCAGGACTACATGTGTGAAGAACCAGATAGCCAGTACTATTTTTGAGGATCTATCAATCATCTAAAAGCATCTACAGTGTAAATCCTTGTACACGTGTGTTCTCACCGGAGCAGCTCCTGCTTTCGAGCTCTGTTGTGAGCACTAAGAGCTTTGAGCTCTGCTTGTCTCTTGTGGAGTTCAGCCAGAACCTCATCCTCAGAGTCTCCACCTGCTCCTGGTCGCTCTTCAGCATCCAGCAGTCCCTGGGAGATCAGCTCCTCTTTGATCCGTGCCTCCAAGGAGCGTGTGTGGGGAACACTGTGTGATAGGGAAGGAATACAGGAGAGGGGATGACAGGTAATTATTATTTGCCCGGAGAAGAATTATATACAGTGTAGATTATTGCAGTAGCACGATAAGGTAGAAAACATTTATAATAATAATAATAATGATAATAACAAAAAATAAATAAACACCTGAATGCTTTCCCTTGGCTTCGAGGAGACGTTCCAGCTCCGTCGTTAACATCCTTCACTGAAATGTCTGGAACGGGAGAATCCTCCATGGGGGATATAATATTCTCCTGAAAGAAAATATAGATATTTTAAAGTAGTTAAACATGTGATGCAGTCAGTGGCATTGCAGGATTTGAATAATAATATGTTTCAGTTACAACATCACGTAGTAGTGTACCCATAACGCATATTTGAATTATCAATATGAGAAATATGTCTCTAACCTCAACGAGAGCCTGGAGGAGACGCTGGGTAAGAGGTCCAAATGGACACCCATCTTCTGGAGAGTCATGTTGGGACTCAGATTTTTTCAGTAGAGAGTCCACATCTAGAACAACATAAGGATTGATGCTGGACAGTTGAGCACTGTTGTGTAACTCTACATGCACTGTATCACATTACGTGATAAAAGTACAATCTACAATAAGTACATTTAACTGTATAGTATTTTTAAAAAGGTACTCAAAAGACACTTAAAGGCAGGGTTAGTCATTCTCAAGAATGCTTGCTAACTTCAAGCTCAAAGCTTCAAGCTCCCACTGGAAACAGACTGCGAAGCCTAGGACATTGTTGTTGTGAGCAGTGTTCGCCATTTTGTTTGTGTTCCTATTCATGGAGAAGTACCTGATCAAGTACCGGATCATTTTTTCACGCACAGAGAACAGTAAGCTGGTGGAATGCTAGATATTTGGTGCATTTGACAAAAAGTGTTTTAGCTTACAATCACAGACTATATATTTAAATAATAATACAATTACAAATCCTATCATAGCAGATACTGAGCAACCTTACCTTTGGCATCCAGTTCAGACAGAGGACCTCCCATGAGACTCTTTTTCTTATCATTGGCTCGTGCTCCTTCCCTCTGCTCCTCCAAAAGGTCCTCCTGAGCCCACCGCTGAGAGTAGTGTTTCCCCAATGCAGGAATCTATAGTTAAGACACAGTACCAATATGTCATCCACCCAGTTATTATGTAACGCTAATCTGTGTTATTTTCCATATTATCCAATTCATGTATATCAATGTAATGTGAATGTAAATCTGTGGCATTCTGCACTCCTGATGCCACATCCTTGGGGGTCTGGGGTATGTTGGTGTGTAAGCTCGTTCTGTCAATGTCTTCGGGGTTCCATTCTCTGACTGAGATTGAGGTGGCTGGGGAGCAGGTCTGGGGTCCCTGGTGGTTTGTTTTGGGGATGGTGGGAATGGGACTCCCGATGTTTGTTTGTGATAGGAGGGTTGGGATGATGAATGTAACATGAGTGTTAATGTGTATTACCTTATTTTTTATATATTGTATTGTTTGGCTAATTTTGTATTGTTTTTAATGACGTAGTGTGAAGCACTTTGTGTTACATGAATTTCTATGAAAAGTGATATTTAAATAAAGATTGATTGATTGATTCTGTGTATTTGGAAAGAACAGCCAGTGCATGATAATGACAGACACATTTATGCCATACTTTATGATATTCTGCTTCATCTTCAGGGGGTTTCAGAAGCTCCTCCAGCAGTCTGATTTCTTCATTTGTGATATCAGCACAGTACGGTTCCACTGACGCCCAAAATCTGAAAACCCAAAACATAATGGTAAGTAATAATGTTATTCGTTTTCGAAGACCTCCTCTCTTGCTGAAATATAGCCCATACAATAGATACAAACCATTCATTTGCCTAGAAATACATGCACAGGATTAAAGGCCACCGCCCACTGGCGGTGCGTCAAGGAATGCAACTTTTCAAAGTTAAAGTCAAATTGCCCAAGAAATAGAACCGTGTTCTAATTCTAAACCCTGGGTCGACGCGCGTCAGATGCTGCAAATGGACGTCATTGCCCCGTTAAAAAGAACCAGTTCTAAAACTCTGCCGTCTCTTGACGTGCGTCGACACCATTAGGGGACGTTGGCCTTAACAATCAAACGGAAGAAACCACAACGGCACTTATGCTACCAACAGTGCTTTTAGTTCCCAACCTGTTAGGGGCGTCATTTTTAGGAGTGCGTGGAATGTCTTGTGGATCATCTGTGAACTCATACTCTTGAACTTTGAGCTGAATGTTTTTGGACTTGGGTCTGCCAGGGCCAGGGCCTGGTCCATGACCACCTTTCCCATCTAGTTTCTGCTTCTTCGGTTTGTGACGAGTCGAAGCAGAGGGGTCTGGATCTTTGGCCTGTTTGTGGGAGCGTGTATCTCCTTTCTTGTCCTGCCAGTCTGTAAGGATCTGAAAAGCTCCAAAGTCAGCAAACCAAAATCTACAACAACAAAAAAGTGTAACATCTGCTCAAGTGTGTATATGTCACTCACAACCCAATCCCACCTGTCTCTGTTCCTCTAGTGCTCTTAATCGACGGCTGGCTGAAGACAGAAGAGTCTCCAGCTCAAGTTGTAGTGTGTCCAACTCCTCAATGCCAATGCCATCATCTTCTGAGCGGCTCAGAACAGCAGTGTAACGTGGACAAACCTTGACATGCTCCACGGGCTTGAAGTCGTAGTACTTCAATGGGGGGCAATCCTTTAACTCACTCATTGTGCCTAACAAAGCTGGTTGGCAGTACTGTACAAACACATAAGAAGAAGGTCTGCGTGGTTAATGAAATGAATACAGGATTTTAATTTCTCGCACACATCATGAAGGTACGAAATATTAATAACCACAGATAAGAACGCAGCAGGGTATAGGTGGCCGCATACATATTTACACAGATCATAACGTGATCAGCAGCATACCGGTAGATTCGCTCAGCCATTCTGCAGCTGCTCTTCACCACACATAGTTACGACATCTGACAACATCACACATTTAAGTACAAACTATTTTGCGTTTACTATTATTTATTTAAAATGTTTAGATAAATCAGTTATTAATAAATTACTGTTTATGGGCAACGATATTTACCTTTACTGAATGGCGTCCATCATGGACAAAACCATGTGGTTATCACTGGGGGTATTATCAGGATACCATTATTACTATATTCTTTACAAAATAGCATTATATACACAACAAACAATCAAAACAAGGTTTGAAACGTGTGTTTTACAGTCTGATATATAATGTGTGATGCAATTCTTACAAGTTAGAATGAATAAACCTTTAGGTTGAATGGTATCTTCGGAAGAAACCATTCCAAATACTTGGAACAATATTAAATGCTAACAACTAAATTACAATAAATGCGTATATATGTGCAATGCAAGTTAGGCTAAATGTTTTCCTGAATATTCTATAAATGCTAAATTCCGATAGATATGTTGCATGCCGCCGTCAGACGATGGGGGCACCCGAGGGCGTGTATGAAAATTATATACATGTATGCCAAATGGGTGGTGTTTGTTACTGCTATAACCAGAAGACGTGACGATTCTGGTCACGTGACCTTACGACGCAAAAAAGTTAAAACCAATCGAGCGCACCCTTTTCTTTTCGCTTGTGCTGGGTTTTCAGATTTACGGAAGAAGAGTCCCCAGGCGTGGCAGACGATCTTCCGCCTTGCACAGCGAAAATATGGTAGGTATATTGCAATTACTATATAATGTTGATTCAGATACGTTTATCTTCAGTGTTTTTATATAGCATATTAGTTCAGTGTTTTGTTAACCGTGATATGATATTTTGCAATATGGGTCTGACGACTGGAAGATCTTGCAGATATGATTCTATCAGATCTGAATTTACTTCTCCAAAATACCTGTTTCGACTCAACTAGTAGAAAATTTCAATAGAATGTTCCTTGTCTCGATTGGGTTAGTGATTTAAAAACATAATATGGCAAGCCTGAGAGATGGTGTCACTGTCACTTTCTATAACATACCTATTTGTATTGTACCGCGACCAATGTTTAATTCGTCTTCCAGACAGCGACACTTCGTCCCTACTTGAACGCTGTGAAGGCGACTTTGCAGGCCGCACTATGTCTGGAGAACTTCTCCTCTCAAGTTGTGGAGCGTCATAACAAACCAGAGGTAGAAGTCAGGTAGGTTTTGTGTTGAGCGAGACTGTAACTACTGGCTACTATCAGGTCTTAAATATACAGGATCTGCTTTACAAGTGTGGACTTGCTGGGGCGTAACAAAATTAATTCCTATTGTGGATGGAGGTCTACCCAGACCTCTGGGTCTACCTCTCTGCACGTTTGCAATTTAATTGTCATGTTAGGTGCAGTGACTGAGCTTGTATGGTCTTGCATAAACACATTAATTTAAAATTAAACAATGTACTTCCCCATAAAACTATGTGTTTACAGAAGCAGCAAGGAACTTTTACTTCAGCCTGTGGTGGTCAGTCGCAATGAGAAAGAGAAGGTTTTAATCGAGGGCTCAATCAACTCTGTAAGAGTCAGCATTGCTGTCAAACAGGTCAGAGAAAATGGAATGCATACGACTTGCCCCTGTTCTACCCCTATCAAAATTCATGGTAATTGCTAAAACACAGGCACATTGAATGAAACTTACTTTACTGTATTATTTAGGCTGATGAGATTGAGAAGATCCTATGCCACAAGTTCATGCGCTTTATGATGATGAGAGCAGAGAATTTCTTCATTCTGAGAAGGAAACCAGTAGAGGTAAGAATAGAACAAATGTCATCTCTATTAGTAATGAGCAGCAATGAAGAACAAGTTCAACAAGAGCAATATTGACATAAGTGTGTAAATAGATGTAATGTAAAAACAATTATTTGCAATCATTAAATTAATGTTAATTATTACAGCATACACCTTGCGACTATATTGAATCCGATATGTACAAATAAACAAAACATTAAATATATTTCATGCTCTTTTATTCTATTTCTTCATTCTAGACTGCTATCATTGATTTTCTTTTCTGTTTCTTTTCCTTCTCACCAATTATTAGGGATACGACATTAGCTTTCTGATTACCAACTTCCACACGGAGCAGATGTACAAACACAAACTGGTGGATTTTGTTATCAACTTTATGGAGGAGATAGATAAAGAGATCAGCGAGATGAAGCTGTCTGTCAACGCCAGAGCTCGTATTGTTGCTGAGGAATTCCTAAAAAATGTAAGATGGTTGGTTGTATAATACATATTTATTTATATATTATTTAAATAGGAACATAAACAAAGTGGCAAACACTGCTCAACAACAACGCAGCTTCGCTTTGCATTGTCTTTCAATGTGTGGGGGCGGAGCTTCGAAGGAAGTTGGTTTTTATTTGAGCTCAAAATAAAAATAATACATTTAGATTGTTTATAATCTCTTTACTGTAATGCAGTTAAGTGAATATTTTGATTTCTTTTTTCAGTTCTGATGACTTTGTCCGTCGACGTTTCCACACAAAAAGAGAAGTCATATGGCCCAGCAGCACAATAATGCAGAACGAAAGAATTTAACCGTCAATCGGCAAGGAGAACCATAAATGGCCAATTGGGCCAGGTCGCTCCCAGCGCTAAAGCATTTCCTGTACTCATGAATAGCAATGACTGTGTATATAATGAAATATTTAGCAGTTTTGTGTGTCTGCCACTTAGAACAAATCTCAAAACAAAGGCAGGTCCTTCAAGTATTAACAACATTGATATCCATGAATACAGGGGCAATGGCAAGGTGTTGTTTCCAACGGCCTGTATCATTTTAAAATACATTTTTCATATAAACGGTATGCCTAGGATTCTTTCTTCTTTTGTTCAAGATCATATGTAAAGTGCGAGAAAAGTAATCTCAATGGAATTTATTATAAATAATATAATTAATTAAAGCAGTGTTCACCAGTGCAGTAACATTTTCTTTTTCTATTCATTTTGTTAAATGCTCAGTACCCTCTGTCAGCTATCAATAAATCTAAATTCCCTGAGAATGTTTTGTGTGTACTGTATCTGTATTCTGGCTCTTAAAACATTTACATTGACAGCAAGCTTTGTGGTGCATGGCTTTCAAATGTCTTATAGGGATTGGTTCACATTTATGTAGCCAAACAAAAAAGCTGTTTTTAAACTGTTCACTACTTAAATGTTAAAATTGCTCATTTGTAAGAGTAACAAACCACAGGCAAATGTATATTGTCATTCATGTGTAGTGTCTAATGCTCATAATAGCATTTTGACATTGTCTTACTGGGCTAGTTAGAAAGTAGGCTACAGACCATGTTTAGCTTTATTTGTACATAGCCCACTTGAAAGAAATTGACATTAAATTAGTGTAGGCCTTGTGCTTGATGGGTTAAACTTTCTTTTCTGCTATAATATTCAATGCATACATTGAGGTCCAGAAAAGTAGCTGGAGGTTAGTCACAGCTTATCTCTGGGTATATTTAAATGGAAACAGTGTCTGCAGAAGCAGATTTACAAAGCCACCCTGGTTAGTGGAACCTCACATAGCTCAGGTTATATTTAGACAAACTAACTTGTATTCAAGTTAAGTCACAATCTAAGATTAAAAACAAATACTTTCACAAAAACGTGTATGGAAACAGCATCGAACTTGTTTATAAAAAATAGCATTTCTTATCTTTTTTAATTCTGTAGTTAATTACGTCATGAATTAATTAATGCTATGTTTGTGATAATTTAATAAGGCACGTTTCACCTTTGTTAAAAACACCAATAATTTACATAATGTAGACATCACATTGTACTCAAGCTGTACCATTAAATTACCACTGAAAACAAGTTTATGTTACAGTATTCAAATATTTGACATTTAACAGTACATAGAGCATGTTAAACAGTATAACATTGCAAAATACCAGTTCATCACACATTTGTGGAGGCAACAGTTAATTCTATAAGAATATGTCAGTATTCTACAGTAGTAAGTCTGCTGCTGTTCACAACAAGAACCCATACTGAAACCAATGAGAATACAGTACAAATGAGCAAGGGCATTGAACCAGGCATTTAAAAACAGTTAAGGATAATAGTGCATTCACAAACAGCCTGTACTAATACCACTCGCTGTGTATTGGCTCTTAATACTATAAGCCCAAAATTGAAGCCCAACCTAAGCGCATTTTGAGCAACTTGAGCGCATTTACTGCATTCATTACAGGAGCTAGCCTCTCCAAATTCCTTTTTGCAAACAAAACAGCAGCAAAGGGAAAAGGTAGTTCTGGCAATTTTCACCCAGCATGAGGAACGTGTGAACAGACTCTCTCTTGGTTAGAGTTAATCAGCCAAGTCATAGGTGCGGTGGGACTGTCTGCAAGGCATCTTCAGATGTACGATGAACATTGATGTTCTGAAAACACAAACAGTGTCAAATCACTATGTCGCAGGCCCGTTAAGTCTTGGCAGTTGATTTGTAGACAGACAAATTGTGCCTTCTTAGATAAATATCCTTTTAAATGAATATACAACCAATATTTTAGCAGTATTGCGTTTGTAAATACAGCTATGTAAATAAAATATCCTAATACCTATAATGTATGGTTGTATTAACCATGTAATTCATATTTTATTGAAATTCTTAAAAATGCCTCAGTTACACATTATTACACATACAGGCTAATTGTATGTAGCTGTATGTTTTGTATGCTAGAATGTTTCATGCAGTTTGATGAAAGGCCCTGGTATATTATTCTCACTACTGGAGTCTGCATCTAAATAAAACAGACCCTTTGTATCTATGGATTGCCGTGCAAACCTGCCCATATTATGACTTGTCAACCTTGGTTATTCTAGACATGTGATCTGTGCTGGTAAGCTTACAGTAGGTTCAGATTTATACACAGAATATATGTTGCCCTTCAAAAAATAAATGACAGCAGATCACGATTGCATGGAATGCAGCAGAACTGGTCATGTTCAGTTTATTCACAGAAAGTAAACAGAAATGACTTCTTCTTCATTCTGACCATCGTATTTCACATTATTTAACAGAATTATAACAAATGCATATCTGTTTCTAAAACTCCTTTTGCCTGCCCAGACATACAATACAAAACAATATTTAAGAAACTAAAAATTACTAAATTTTCATGTGCAAAATGAGCCAAATGCACATTTATATTGTGCAATGATACATATAAACGAAGACATTAAGGCAGGTTAGAGATATGTTACATAAATTAACATTGTGAAATCATTGAGCAGAATGGGAAGGTTGTAAACCTGCGGTGCATGATAAGGTGCTAAAAAGTAATTCACAGCCCAAAATAGATTGATATACCTAAATCATATCCATAATTCTCCAGAAATGAGACGATACGCATGCTACACAACCCATGTTACAGGGTTAGTAGTAAAAAATTAAACTGGATTCCAGTTAATTGCCATTACGTAATAAAAGTCCTCAAAGGAAGGGAGTTAAAAAATATTCCGCTAATGCGATCAAGATGAAAGTTGAAGAAGAAAGCTAGTAGTGATTTTTGTTAGGCTGACTGTTGGGGTTAAGCAGGGTTGGGGGGTGGTAAGAGTGTGGGCAGGTAAAGATACTGTTTCACTGGTGAGCTGGCACTGTTAGCAAAGCCTCCTTTGACATCCGCGACACTTCTACGTTCTGTTCAACGATAAAACACAGACAGGAGGGGTAATGAATCAGTCTACACAAGAGAGCTAATGTATTGGACATATATGGAGAAAGATAAAATAATACACATTTAGAATGGATTTTAGGATTGTTTTGAAATGTTTGCTGAGCTAACGTAACAGAACTTCAGTACAATTTCGCTGTCCAACTACGTGATGCAAAGTTTTCACCCCGCCACCCCTAGGACCAAGACGTTTCTCGTTAACAAACAATAATCTGTAAAAAATGTTTCACCAAAACATGGCATTTCGCAAAAATAAACCAAAGTCCTCTCAGTGTCACATCTATAACATATCTCAGTATTACAGCATCATTTAACACTTCACGTTACAGACCAGTATGCATATACCAAAAGGGTCTGAAGCTACACATGAGATGCAAAATAATCTGTGGTTTCAGAATATGCAGCAATTAGTGCCAAATTCTACTTGTCACACCTAAAACTATAGTTTGTCCGAACTGTATGTTTGTCCTGCCTGTTTACAGGCACTTTTCAAAACCATACTGTGCGAGTGTGTCTTGATACGTACCTCTGGTCTGTCTCTGTGAGTGTTGACTGCATCTACATTTAAGTAGATGGACTCCACCTTACAGCCTGCCAACACAACATATCATATCATCAGGCTAGACAGCAAAACACTTCACCCCGTGCAAGTTGGACTGCAGTAAGCACTGGTACAGCAGACCAGTCTTTTCTCACCATAGGCCACTGGTGTTAGCTTCAGCACAGTGTGCAGTGGACACTTGAGGTACGGCAGCTCCTCTGTTAAAACACCAAGGACAGTGTGAAAAAGAAATGCTACGAAAGTACATTGTAAACTTTGAATCAACAACTGTGTATCTTATTCACCTCAGTATTAGTGCAAATGCAGAGAGACCAGCATGGAGCTGGCTTTGTGATTTACATTATTTGTCAAACCTGTATTAAATCTACAAATATAATTCTTAGTAAACACAGTAGATGTCTTTTTTATATATATTTTTTAATGGAAGTCAATTGTGGATCCAAGTGCCTTCTGCTAACTAGGGGTTAACTCGTGGCGACATCAGAACAACAAAATAAGAATGCTGCAGATTTGATGGTTTAACAAATGTTTTATATACTTTTAACTAACAAACTGGATCAACAGTAGAACCCTGAACATCATTCTGATACACATACACACTTAAATTCTCATTTTTTTTCGCCCGTGGTATCGAAATGAGTACTTCGCCCGTGGTATCGAAATGAGTATTGAGAACCGTGGAAATTCACTGGTATTGTTGGACTACTACATTTCTGGTATCGTGAGTGACATCCCTTTATACAGTATATACGAAGTATAATGTATTTACTCACTTATAGTTATTCGTGCTTTAATAACAATGCCCCAGCTGTGCATCCAATATATAATGCATCTAATAATGAACCAATAATGGAAGTGGGATGAGTGCTGCACCCAGTGACGGCTGCCAGTGTGGCCGCATGTGTCACACTGGCAAAGTGCAAGTTAATATGCTGAAATTGTTCTGAAGACGATTTGGCCACTTCCACTCCTAACACAGTGCATGAGCTCATATTAACATGATTCTACATTAGTTCTGTATGCGACCATATTTTCATCAACAGACCTGCTGTTTTGTCCAGGAAGTAGGCAAGCAGGCAACGCATGACAGCCTGGTGGCAGACGACCAGAACGTTCTCCTGCCTCTCCAGCTCCATAATGACTGGCTCCAAACGCTGCACCAAGTCCTCATAGGACTGACCGTGGGTGACAGGATAATGCAGTGGTTTATTCATTTATATTTATATAGAGACACAGAGACAGACAGACAAGGGTTTGACAGAATGCATTCACACAGTCTTCAGAAGCCAGCAGATTGAGATCATGAGATAACATTGACATCATCTCTATAGACGCAGACCTCTAAATCACATCACGTTGTACATCCAAAAAATATAACAATACTGAAACACGTTCTAGTAGATCCTCTGATAAAACTTTCACAAGCATGTCTGGGGGGCATGTCTAGAATCACTAACCTGAATCACATTCAGCACTGCCTCTTAAGGTATAGTCGGCTATTGCAAGCTAAATGTAAGACAATACACCATGTCAAATTCAACAAATATCTCCTTGCATTTTGCTATCTTGCCCATCTCTGTGCGTGCTGAAACAATAATCTGATACTTCTACACAGCCCTGGCTCTAGAATTAGTAGCGTATACAAAGTGGCGAACGCCGCTCATATCACAACAAGGTCGTAGCACTACCTTTGCTTCACAATGCATTTCAACGCGTGAGGACCGCGGAGCGATGCGGTTTTGATTTGACCTCGAAGTTGGCAAGAATGACCGACCATACCTTTAACACTGCAGCCAGTGGAGGATACTAATGGGGCGGTAATGGGACAGACTAAAGGGTTGAGAACACACCACAAGACACACAAGGTCTTTAACATCTGTAATGTGTCTTCTCTTAGTTATTATATATGAAAAGTGAATAGAGACAAGGACCACATTATCCAGAACACTTCTGAGACGATTTCTACATTATCTTGTCCAATCTCCCTCACATACACACGTCTAAGCTCCAGAGCAATGTCCGGGTGTTGTAGAGAAAAAGTGCCCCACCTCTCCCTTGGGGTATCGATAGCGGTATTTGTCCTGGTCTCTCAAGGCAAACTCCAGAGGGTAGTTCTCCTGGATCTCCTCATACATCATCTCCTCACACTCTCCCTGAGGACAACGGACACAGACAACAGACGTTACAAACGCCATTAGCCACGGTGCACACCTGTACCGGCACAGTCTCCAATACTTACGGCATCTATCTCATTGAGGACCTTCCACTGTTCGTAGGGCACGTTGAGAGCTTCGGCCGTCTGGATGGTTCTCTTCATTTGACTGGTCCACACTTTCAGGTCATTGATGCCCTGTGACTGGATGAACTGGCCCAGGTACTTGGCAAACTGCAGGCCGAGCAGAACATTAAAACAAATTATTATAATAATTCCCTGAGGTAATATCCGCCAAACTGGAATTGCTGGTTCTCCGTACCTCCTTGCCCTTGGTGGAGAGACCAGAGTCCCCGCCAATTCGGCCCTTGATGTTAAGCTCGCTCTCGCCGTGGCGACACAAGTAGATGGAGCGTGGCGTGATGTGGATGTTCATGAGGTAGTACACAATGCGGCTCTGGATGTGATCCAAAACCCGGTTCACCAGGTAGCGACGCCCTACATCCATGATCTTGATGAATGAGAGATCCCTGGGGTATGACGCGAAGCCACGCAGACATGTCATTGCTTGTCATTAACACGCCACAACTATTCATTACCACTGAGATAACAGGGCTACGGGCAAACCCTGCTGTGACAGAACATTAAAGCCTCCTATCAAAGAATTTAGGTTTTCAAGTGCATTGTTTGAAAGGGACCCAAAAGCGCTGGACTCATTTTTAGTCCAGTCTAATATGTCACTTAGCGAAAACTCCTCCTGGAAGAAATGTACATGAATAATAATGAATGTGTAAAACAAGATAGTCAAAAGGACCAAACTGGCCAGATTTAACTGCTTGGCTCCTTCTTTCCTTTACATATATTAAAAGTGTTCCTGCAGATGTAAAGGCCGTTTACGTGCAAACGAGGGCGTAAATCCCAAAATTCCATTCAAATGTATGTGTGCTGCAGCGGAACGCGGAGGTGCAGGGCAGCACGTCCTGACCCGCGGCGGGTGAACGGAGCAGCGCGCAAGAGTTCAACCAGGGTGAACCTTTGCCTGCTTCTCAAGTGGCATCACAAGCAGCGCGAGGTGGGGGGAGGGGAAACTGATTTCAGATCTGTTCTGAATGCCCTGAAATACAACATCCTGTTTCTAGTTTAAAAAAAGGATAGGATAGGAATATAGGAATGAACACATGCCATGGAGGAATTACTGGTAGGCTATGTTTCATTAATGTTATAGGCTAGATAACAAATATTGTATTAGCTAATCAGTGTGCAAAATCTTCAAGCTGCATTTTCCGTCTATCAGCTCAAAACTGCCAGTTGCAAACAGGTTGCAAATGATCCGTTGTCTCCTAGCGAAACTAAAGCGCTAGCTAAACAGACCCTTAACATCAATCTCCCCGTCTCACCTGTCCAGGACCTCATCCAGCGTCTCATACGAGTTCTCATAGCACTTTATCCTCTTCATGAAGTCCTCCACAGCTTCTTCTGTGTTACAGTTGGTGTAGTCCGGACTGCCCAGCTTCACTTGCTGAACAGAGAGGCAGAAAGCGTGCAAAAGGAAATTAGGTTCTAATGTGATCATCCAAAAGAGCCAATCGTCTGCTTTATAACTGCCAAGCATTAACCTATTTAACCAATCATGTGGTTGCAATGATGTAGGCCATCTGCCTTCCTAAACAACTGCCTTGGGCTCTTCAGAGGTGGCTGCCAGAGGCAAGACTTGCCTAGAAGGATTTTGGTTAAACCCCGCTTGAAGCACAGAATGTAAGCAGCAGCATGCGATCTGACGATGCACAGTTTGACTTTAAACAACTTACCACTATGTTCTCTTGTATGACGTCAGGGTCTTCACAGACTGACTCCACAAAGAACACCTGAGAGGGGAAGATGAATGGATGTTAAAAGTCAGCTTTTACACAGCTAAACGTTCTTTACATAGGAGGGCATTAAGTGGCTGCAGTGGTACCTTGAAGCTATTCTGTTCCGCAAATTGTAGGATGGTCTCCCTCCTTTCTCTGGTGGTGTTGGTTGCATCAAACACCTGAATAACAAGACATGGAGCACAGTGTAAACAGTGTAACTCACATCACAAACCAAAGCAGACAGCTCAGAGGAACTGCCAACTAATAGGACTGAACTTTGACGAGACACTGGTGTTAATATTGACTAAATGTCCATTATTATAAACATCTAGATTTTACACCTTAAAAATGGTTGAAAACAAAAACCTCCCAAGGTCCTTGCTGACTTAGGACCGTACTTTCAGTCCACTTGTGCGTCATCAAAATCCACTGATGTTAATAGGACCCCCTTCTCAGCCCCTAGCCCCCTACCCTCCATTGGCTCATTGATTATGTTTGAGCATTTTTCAAAGTTGTGCAGTGGGTGGAGTCAGGCCCAGAGATGGGGTGCAGTTACACTTTTATAATGTGATGTTTGCCGCTTACGAACCACTTATTTTAATAGCATAACATGTAGACATACACGTCCTATTTACAGCCGCAAAACAGCAGAAGTGTGAAACAAGATGAGAAACAAAGAAACTACTACTTCAAATGATTGGAAGCATCTTGCAACACCGACACTGGACAGCATTGTACGCACCATACTCTACACGAGCCAGGTGTTATACTGTGTAACTCACCGCAACATGACCTCCCTCGTCTGACAGGTACTGTCTCACATCGTTTAGTGCAGCAGAAGCACACTGTCTGCAAAGGATGCAAGGTGTGTGAAGAAGCACAGTCTAATCACATTATGGTCACTAGCACTGCCCAAAATAGTTTCTTACTGTCTGATCTTCAAACCCTCCTCGTTGTCTGGACGGAAGAACTCAAAGGACTTGTAGATCTTGACACAGTCTCTCCTGTACTGCCCAACATTGAACTCTATGGGGGAGGAAAGCACACACGGTTGATTTGGGACCTCAATCTCTATTTCTTCTGAATGCAGACTCATATTTTGTTATATTTTGTATTCTATTCATTGTAATTTGCTGAAACATACTGCTTATTCCCGTTTAATGATTAACTTGGAGATCTTGATAAAATTCCATCAAAAATCATTAATCCATTTTAGGCATTGTATATATTTTTTATTCTACAAATAATATACAATATTTGATTAGGGTCATCTCCACATTGGCTTGTTTTGCAGAGGAAACATGTAAGCTGTGTTATTATTAGCTATAGAGATAAATATAGTACATAGTACAAAGTGGGCAGGTAATAAATTGGACTCTGACTGTTCTAAAAATGTAACATGCTGTGTGACACATCTGAGGTCAGTTACAACACTAGTCCAGCATATTTCGTGACAACGCACTGGTACGCAACCATCGCCTGATAAAATCTGTACCACCCACACAAGGGGCTGGAGGGACACTATCGCTGACTAAGTGCTAGCAGACCCAAACAACCAAAGTAAATGTTTTTGGTTTGCCAGAATTATTTAGAGGCTTTAACAAAGTCTCTTAATTGATTTTCTATATCAAATTTGTTGGACGTAATTCTTGTTTTCAGTCAGCTTCAATAACTAGCTTGTTGGCTAGTTGAGAGGTTGTGATTGCTAAAAATCATTCCAAAGCAGAAGCCATGCTTAAATATATGACCTATTAAAGTCTAGGGGTTAATACATGTATTCATTTTATCTTAATTTACCATTGACGTGAATAAGTGCCACATGCATATTTGAAGAGGTAACTCCTCCCCCCCCCCAAAAAAAAAGACACTAAGAGGACTAAAGGAGAAGATTAAAACATGCCTGTGTGTGTGTTGACTCAGTTAGAATAATATTAAATTTGGTATTTTCTTTTACAAAGGCCTAAATAATGACATTTCCAGCATAAATTGTTAGGAAAAAGGCACAAATAAGTAGCCTGTCTCCGTCCGACTCTGCTCTCAGCTAAATTTATTTAGCCGAGAATACAGTCTGGAAACCTGATCACAGTGTTCTCACAGCCACCCTGCTGGCAGCCCAATCAGCGTAGGTTAGTGAGATGACGATTAAGTGTTTCGAAATGGTGGTAGAGCGCGCAAACCAATTTTGATTGATTGGCTGATTGGTTCAGCGCTGTACAACAGGTTCAAAATTCATCAGAGGTCTATGCCAAGTAGGAAGCTATGACTGCGAACACAGTGGAGCGTGGCCATACCTATTCGCAAAGTGAATATGGTCTGGTAACACCAGGCTAACAAACTGGTGCTCTAAACGCAGGAAATTAAGTGCTTGGTGCTTTTCAGTGTCTCTGTTTCAGGTAGAGAGAGTGCTTGTATGAGTAGTAAATAAAGATGTTGCACTGACAGTCATATGTAAACAAAGGCTCCCAGACCTAACACAATGAGTGCGGGCATTGCGAGATAACAAAGTAAATCTGTGAGATGTAACGTTACCTCTGGTAGGCACTCCTATCCAGTTGAGATAGCGAGTCAGCTTTTTGGAGATGTAGGTCTTTCCTCTCGCAGGGAGGCCCACTGTCACGATCAGGGTGGGGCAGTTGGTCATACATACTGGAAACATTACAGAAGAAGAAAGGTTTTTTATTAATGTAGTGATCAATAATAGGTGTGTGGTGAAGCCTGTTGGTATCCAGTTTGCAATAGTCATCACACCTTCTCTCTACCCAAGGAATATCCCATTTTTATGTAAATATACATATATAAAAAATAAAAATATATAACATAATAATAATAATAATAATAATAATAATAATAATAATACACTTCCACAAATTAATGATGTTTTAAAATGATTAAAACAGCATAAATAAATTTTAATATTAACCCAAAATTGTCCCTAATGTGAGTGTCACACAGTGCTATAGCATTAAGTCAGAACACCATCACACCACTGTTGGAACACTATACTAGGAGCAGAGGTCACACGAATATGGCGTGGTAGTTGGGAAACAATCCAGAAGAAGACATCTGGAGATTCTTAACCAATATTAACTATTGTACAACAATATAGTTATATT
>JAODOY010007471.1:39085-52578 GCA_025399855.1 Forbesichthys papilliferus | reverse complement strand
TAGCTAGCATGTAGCGAGTGCCAACTAACTGCAGGTTACAAAATGCTTCATGTAGCGATGTAGCTAACGTGCTAGCTAGCATGTAGCGAGTGCCAACTAACTGCAGGTTACAAAATGCTTCATGTAGCGATGTAGCTAACGTGCTAGCTGCATGCTATGCCTATGCTCGGGTGTGTGCGGACCGCAAACAGCCGTTAGTTAACATGCCGACTAGCATCCTGGATGAACAGGTCTCCTCCACTGAAGGACATCCAACAGCATTTAAAATAGAGGCTGAACTCAATATTAGTGTCACTGTTCCACAGCTCAAGGAGACCAGTTCACCACAGATGGCTGGGTGCACCAGACCTGACTTTTTTTTTTCATAACAACCCTGTCGAACCGCGTGCTTTCAAAAAGGAGGGGGTTATTTTGAGGTTGAACTAAAAAAAAAAAACCCTCCCTCTCGTGTCCACCGCGAGGGTGTGACATCCCATTTGCCCCCCCGCCGGTCCGGTACCGAGAAGGCTCGGCGGGGAATCGAGCGGCAAAACAACAAACTCTGTCTCTCTGAGAGAGAAGATTAGAGCCCCTGCGGAGGCGGCGCGAGCAAGGCGAGACGAGAGAGCTTTAAACAACATGTTCCTGGGCGACACGGGGGGTGGTCGTTGAGGCCCGGGAGTGCAGCCGTGTGTCGTGAGAAACAACAGCTGGGATGTCGAAATGAAAACAGTGTGGATGATGGAGGCTCTGGACGTTTACTGTATCCGTATGCTGTATGCTTGTAGATGGAGCTTACTTGCGTTTTCTCCCCTCCCCCAAACCTCCACCCCTGCTTGGATCACTCAATGCAAATATCATCAGGCACCGCTAGGCTTCTATCAGGCCGGCTTGAAGTAATTAGATTTCAAATGATCACGCAAGGCTTCTAGATAGGCCCCATGGCCTGGAGAGAGGCGTGATGGCTGCTGGCTTTACTGTGTGCACGTGTATGTGTGTGTGTGTGTGAGAGAGAGAGAGAGAGAGAGATGGGGCGGACGGGGGGGGGTGTACCACGTAGTTAATTGAATCTGAAATCTTGTCGGCCTTGAAATGAGATTCATCGTTGTGTCTCAGGCAGCGTCTCGGGGAGGGCCCTGCAAACATGGCTGAATTTATAAAGTGTGTCGTTAAGCAGCCCAAATGAAGTGCATCAGTGCACAGGCCCCCTCTTCGCTATGGTGGGTTTGTGTCTGCCAGGGCGCGGCCCTACTGGAACACAGGTGCACCGTCACATCTGGGAAGCTGCCCATACAACCCCTCCCTCGGAGTGGCAGAGCGGGGCGATTAGGCGATCGAGAACTCGCTGGTTCGAAGCCCGCTAACTCCTCACCAAGGAGTCGAGGTGTCCTTGAGCGAGGCGCCCTAACCCTAAACTGCTCCCGGTGGTCAGGTGGCTCCTTGCATGGCTGACATCGCCATCGGTGTGTGAATGTGAGGCAAATAATGGAAAGAGCTTTGGATAAATGCAGGCCATTTACCATCCTCTCCTTTTGTTACGCTCTTGCCTTTCTTATCATTTCCTATGTTAGCGCCTCCTCACCTCCTCTCTCTGCTCCTTTCCTCTTCTCTCTGTTTCACTCCTATACGCTCCTCTTCTCCTAACCTCCCCTAACATCCTCTTCTCTTCTTTCTCTGCATTCGCTGGCTTTCTCTCTATTTTACATCTCATTGCTCCTCTCTTTCACCTCACCAGGTCTCCGTGCTCCATCTTCCATGTGCCGTTCGTCAGCTGTGTTGTTCCGAACAGACACATTCTTCTTTTTGTTCAGTTCCAGTGGTATTTGATATTTGTTTGTGTGATGTTTTCCTCACTTTGATCCTTCCACGGCTATTCCGAGGCTCTACGTTTCTCGGAGGGGCGACATATTACGCGGTAATAAGAGCGCGCAGAGAGGAAACTAGCGGTCTAATTTTTTGTTTTTTATTTTTTGTGTGTAAAAAGCACAAATGATTAAATGAGTGTCACATGTAGCGGGTGAGAATGAGAAATGCATACAGTGTGATAGAGGTGGGGAAACCACATGGTGCGGTAGACCATATTTACTCCCTCTTCTGCTCTATGCAAATACCGCTGCGGTGGGCCTCATTGCTAGTCAGCCCGCCTATCCGCTAAGCTTAGCATGTGATGGAACGGGATGCCCTGTGGCTGAAATGACCTTTACTGGCCTGTCGACCTTCCACCAGCTCCTCAATATTTTTCGCGGGGTGCAGCATGGATGGGTGTGCTTCCCTGTGTGGCAGCGCGTCGATTGACGTTGGTCCGCAATATCAATTGGTGCCAGGCGACCAATTAGAGGAGTGGATGCTAGCCTGCCGTTCTGCCGCGGTCCAGACATGTTGTTCGGAGTGTAAAGGTGGCAGTCTCCGCTCTCTTTTTCCCCTCTTCCCTGCCTGTCTTCTCTTTTCTCTTTTTTTTTGTTGTTTTTTTGTCTGTGTTTGGTTGAGGTGTCAAAAAACAGAGGCTCTTTTCAAGATTTGCTCTCTCTTTTACTCTCTCTCTCTCTTTCTCTCTCCATCTCACTCGCTCTCTCCATCTCTCTCTCCTCTCTCTCTCTCTCTCTCTTACTTTTACTGTCATGAAGAGAATTTAATTGGGCTCTTACTGGCGTGTGATGAGACAGAATAAGGGATAGACAGAGACACGGGGATACAGAGAGAGAAGGAGGTGCCTGTTTTCGTCTCTGTCAAGGAATAGTATGTTTGCTTGTTCGAACGGGAGAAAGAGACAGATGTGGAGACATCCTGATGTTTTGTCCTCCACAAAGGGTTAAATGGTTTCTTTTTACTCTCCCTCCGCACTGTAACTGAGACAATTCCAGATTGACAGTTTACCAGCTCTACCGTGGCAGTTACATACTGTACAGTTCTCTAGTAATGCTACAAAAAAAGGGGTAACATTTATATTTAAGACGTTTTGAATGATTGATAAGTGGCCTGGATTAAAAGAGAAATGTACAACTGCATAACCGCACTTTAGTTTGAAAAGACTATGAATTTATCGGTTTGTTTTCTTTGTTCAAAATGACATTTTAGAGATGTCACAGTGAACTAGGCCAGAGGAAGGCATCTGCCTTCGATCTGTTGACAATGATAGCATCTCTTTCCATCAGTTTATCCGGTGCTGTCTGTCTTTGCTTTGGTTTGGCTGTATGCTCATCTTTCACACTCCACATGTCAAAAGACTACGTCAACACTCACGCACGCACGCACGCGCGCACACGCACCCACACACGCATGCGCTACTCGATGCCCTCAGGACCCACCGTGGCGCTGACAGAATTACCTCTCCCTGGCAAAGCAAGGAGGATGTAGATCACGGATCAGCGGGTTCGGCTGTCTTCCGCCCGAGCCCCACCCCCTCAGAGAAGCCTGGAATAACACACAGCAAAGCTGAGCTGGTGTTTGTCTGCAGGTGTATTGTCAAAGTGTAAGTGACAGTTTGGGGGTGGAGGAGAGGGCAGGAGGGGTTGTGAAGGGAGAAAATAAAATGGAAAGAAAGGAAAATGCCTTTTCTCTCGGCTCGAGCTAAGAGACACGACCTGTGTAAAGGGCGTCAGCCAGAGGCGGAGCGACAAAGGAATAAAACGGGCGGGGACTGATGAGTGAAATGAGTTTACACACTCCTCTTTTGACGGTAACTCGCGGTACTGTAGCAGAGCTATTTCCAACCGCTAACTGAGCGGTAATGCGGGCGGGCGTGTCGGGGGAGGAGGAGAAAGTGTAAGAAGAGGAGGAGGAGGAGGTGAATTTGACAACAACAGCCAAAACTTTTCCAAAGGAAGAAATATTTCCCCCCACATCAGCGCTCTCCCGCTACAGCACATCTCCGTTGGCATCATTAGAAGAGCTGAGCGAGGCAAGCCGAGCGTGCACGCGCGCGCGGTGGTGTGCACGAGGCAGGCACGTGCACACACACACACACACACAGTGGCGGTGCGTGCCATGATCAAAACGTCCCATTAGCAATGCAGAGTGTGGCGCTGTAACTAGGTCACAGCCCGAGCCACCTCTGCCTTCCCTCTTCGTACACGGGAAAAGATGCACCCCCCACCCCACCCCACCCCACACCATCTCCTTTCCGTGTCTTCCAGGCCGTCTGCCTGTCTCCAGGCTGACATGCTTTTTTTTTTTTTTTTTTGCGGGGTGCAGCGTGGATGGGTGTGCTTCCCTGTGTGGCAGCGCGTCGGTTGGCGTTGATGCTTTTTGGTGTCTGTGTGTGTGTGCGTGGTGTGCGTGTGTGCAAAGCACATACAGTACACATTTGCGTAGTCATTATACCGTGGAAAATAAGGATGGTGCAAAAAGAATTAACTGTGGGCCTATCCTGTATGCAGCTAGGGTACAAACAGACAAACATCGGCTCATTTTATACACTTACGCCATTGTTGCCATGGCTATTCTAATTCTAATATACATAGTATAATGTACTACTGTATTGTTTATTGTATATAAAGAAGAAGCGTATAAAGAAGCCAATCCACAGTACCGGAGGATTTCAGGCTGTGTCCTTGAACTGACTTTAAGGCAAGCTTCCCCGTACCTCCTCCCAGACTACCTGGATGTGTGTGTGTGTGTGTGTGTGTGTGCGCTCGGAACAAATGGACATTTGGGACTGTTTGTTTGTGTTGTAATGACAGGCTTTAATCAGAGGCTGGATTTTACCACGTTTTTCTGAGTGCAGAAATGCACACACACACACACACACTTGATTTATGTGAAACATTACAGGCAATCATGTCGGGCCGGGCCTCGTCCTTTGTGTTTCCGGCGCCGTTTGAAATATGGAAGTGTCGTGAAGTGCCATGAAAAGGAACACACACATGCACGCGTACACACACACACACATGCACGCGTGCACACACACGTGCATACACACACACACATTATTGCAGACACACAAGCAGATGGACATACCCTGTGTGGACCTGTTAGTGCACAATGTGTGTGGCATAACACGCACGCACGCACGCACACACACACACACACACACACAGCAGAGACAGTGTGCACGTGGTAGTGGCATAACGGAGTGAAGGTGTGGGTCGGAGACAAACCACCCAGGGCCAGCCCTGCGGACGCCGTGATTGGCTGTTCTAATTCATCACAGAGTTTGTAGCCAGCGCTCGCATAGCTGCTCTAAATCCCCATAGCCTTCCTCTGTCAAAACGCGTGCATGTGTGTGTGTGTGCACGTGCGTGTGTGTGCGCCTTGGTGTCTGTGTGTGTGTGTGTACTATGGATTGTGTTTACAATACACACCCATGCACATTTTGTGCCCCTCTTTCCTTTTAGTGTTTCTCTCTCCGTGTGTTTTTTGTTCGTGTTTTTCTCCCTTTTTTATGCTCTCTCTCTCTCTCTCTCTCTCTCTCTCTCTCTCCTTTGTCTCTCCTCCTCTATCTCTGCCTGCAGTTGTTGTCGCTCTGGCTGTTGATCACATGCACAGACTGAATACCTGCACATATACACACACACACACACACACACACACACACAGACACACACACACACACAGACAGAGACACACAAAGACACCCGAAACACCGGCGACACAAAGGAAAACATGACGGGGAAATGCCAACAACAGGCAAATAGGAACAGAGACAGATCCACGTTTGCACACAGGTAGACAGATAGACGTAACAGACGCAGCTTCAAGGCCATACGTACTGGCCAAAAACAATTTCCCCAGACATTATGGCATCTATTTCCGGGCCGTCTGTATGTCAGCCAGAAAATCATAATTTCCATACAATAACATGTTTATGGTAAACAGGCGGAGACGGTGATGGCGGGGGTTGCGAAAATGGCCCTCATTTGAATACAGCGACCCGGAATGGCACAGAATTCCCACACCTCTAAATTGTTTTATTGTTTCATTTTAATATTTTCCACATGAGGCATGCAGCCGCGGCGGCGTAACCCCATTGGGTGTCGCTGAAACGGGACGGCAGTCAGTGGGCAGAATTGAGGGGCACTGAATCCCCCCCGCCCCGCCACACACGCGCACACACACACACCTATCTCCGGGACGATGCACCCTCTATAGGGTTCTCGGCCTGATGTCATGAATAAATGCATGACATGGCTTCGCTGTGGTGCTCTCTATCACTGCATGATTCTCCATTTCACTTTTACCACAGTGACGTCCGTGAGAGAACAAGACCCCCTCTACCCCCACCCCTCACATTCCACTGGGAATCAAATGGATTTGTTCAGTGTGCACTAGCCCCCGTCCAATGAGAATATGTCGCAGGGAGGTGGTGTCATTTCCCGCTGTGACCTACGAGAAACAGAGCGCGCGGGCGGAGCATGGGGTTCGTTCGGTCCGTTAGCAAATGCTAAAAAAAATGCTGACTGCGTTTACGGGAGTTGCGTTATTATTTAACGCACACGCTGTGCTGCGAAACGCAGTATAGTGGTAACCCCCTTAAAAACCTTCCCCTACCTAATTTAGCAGACAGCTCATTCTCACACACACACACACACACACACGCAGAGCAAATCCGCTGCCATCTTCTCTTCCCAGGCTATAGTGTCTTTAAAACTCCCAAAGACATCTGAATTAAATGATCTGGGGATACATTGAGTCGTATTGCAGCCTGGAAGAGCTGCGCGGGGAAAGCGCTGACTGACATCACCGGGGTGTGGATAATGAGTTCTGCTGGGAGGGAGATAATCGGCAATCCTGTGCCGTGGAAGTCAAGCCGAGGTCCGGGGGTGGCATCACCTGAATTTCCCCCCCCCACCCCTCTCTGGCTGTTCCTGGTGCCATCACACAGGGAACGGGAACGGCGTCCCTGCTAACGGCGGTGAACCGTGGCCAGAGACACGGCGTGCGTTCCGTGGCTCTTTCCAACTCCACTGCACCCGCTCGGTCGTTGTGTGTTTTACTAGTCAGGTGCCTCTGTGCTGTTCTGCCCCGGGAAAGCTGATGTTTATGAAGCACCGCAGAAGCAGCCAGCCGGCTCCAGACGATCCTCCTTCTCTAATAAGACGCTATTAAAAATGCATGGCATCAGGTGCTTGCCCCAGGTGTAGCTCCGTGTGGAATCAACACATTGAGACGCCCTCTATAGGACAAAGGAGATATTGGGATAGAAACACTGTATGTATGAATAATATTGCCCTGCATGTTTTTTTTTTTGTCTTTTGTACTTTTTGCCGTCGATAGACCAATAACACTGCATCTTCGTTCTCAGAAAACAAATTGCATGTATTATTGAGAGCAGCTTTATGGATTACTATTATGAACAGCCCAGGGTGTAGGAATGGCTCTGTTATTTATTTTCTGCGTGACTGTGACAAATGCAGAGCTTGCGGGAAGCCCGGGGGGGCTCCAGGCACTGCATCACACAGCCAGTGGGGGTGGGGGGTGTGCGTGCGTGCGTGTGGGCTTACCCGGGGAGATTTGGATTAACTTTCAAGTTGGCCGAGCAGAAGCCGTAATTATTCTTTGCCTCTCTCTGCCCTTGAAATTATCTTCTAATCGCTAATCACTCTATTTGATAGATGCGGCCTTTCTCCCTCCTCTCGCGGCCAGCTCCATTGGCAGGTGTAAAGACGGCATGCGTCCATCACTGGACTAAATTGAAGTTAGCGCAGGCAGAGTTTTAGCCTCCATGAGCACCGCTTCAGAGACTGGGAGTTAGCTGCTATTACCCCTGCCCTGTCTGCGGTGAGGGATTTAGCGGGCTGACGGAGCCCGTCAAAACAGATTATCCTGAAATGATGAAATAATGAAAAAGACCTTAATTTAGTATCTGCGATATCCGTGCATTCCGCTATCACCTCCCCCCCCCCACTGTTGTGTAGCCCTGTTCAACTGTAATAGACTTTACATGGAGCTGCCTTCTTGTGATATATACGATTGTACTACCAGACGCACACTGCTCTTTCATTACCACACTATTTGAGATACGATTGTTTTTTAACAAAATCTCAAACAAAGATGTTAGACAATATTTAAGGGGATGCTCCTGTATGAATGATGACATCGACAACACGATGACATCCACACGGTAAAGCATATATTATCGGATGTTACTGGCATGTTAAAGCACGTGACATTCAAGTGTGATTACATAGAGTGATCTATGAGCGACGTTGTAGCTTTAACGTACCCTGAGACCCTAACAATGACATCTCCGAGGTCCTCGGGAGGTGCATACAGGCTCCATATTTCACACCACCTGTTTTCAGTTGGCATTGCCGTCATAATTAAAGGTATAGTCAACTATTGTATGCTAATTGTAAAATAATACATTTTTGCCAAATTCAACAAATCACTAGTGTAGCTTTCTCTGTGCGTGTTGGGGGGAAAAATTATCCGATGCTTCTACAGTACATGACCCTGGCTCCGTAAATAGAAACACAAACACAAAACAAAGTGACAAACACAGAAAACAAAGTCGTAGTACTACCAGAGTACTACGCTTTGCTTAACAATGCGTTTCAATGTGCGAGGTGGCGCTGCGGAGGGATATTGATTTGAGCTCAAAGCTAGCAAGCGTTCTGGAGAATAACTACCGCTGCCTTTAATCAAGTCTGCTTTTTGACACGAGTGTTTGTTCTTGTGTTATCCTAACCTCAAGCCATACCTCCTGCTTCCCATCCCTCTATCTGATTCCATTGTCCCCCCCTTCCTGTTTAGGGCGCCTGGATATTTGCGTATTAATCCGTCTTACCTGCTGTAGGCCACAGACAGATAGATGCTCAGCGACGGGCCATTAAGCATTGCTTCTGCTGGGTGGGGGACAAATTGGGGCTGGAGGAGGCTAATGTTGGAGTTTTACGATGATGTAATGTGCGTCAATGCGATCACGGAGACTGTGACCAGGGAGGCCGGCGTGTTAACCTTGGAAAGAGCCACGCCAACAGCCGTCATCACCGCTCGCGTACAACAGCGCTACGGCACGCCCACCGCGCTTGTGCAGCACACGACATCACACCGCGATGCTACCCGGGGTCGTTCATGCTAGGGCGATATTCCCGCCTGCAGTGAAATCCAAGGCAAGCTACAGGCTTTATTTTCAAAGCTACAGTGTTTGCTTTGCTGTTCTGGAGCTGTAGCTGCCAATCAATAAGGCGTTGTTTGGCCTCGGCGCCCTCACTCCTGATTTCCGTTGTCTATCCCTGCCACATATTTTACCAATGTGTCAATATCGAGTGTACTCCCAGAAAACAGGGTTTTGTCTTCTTGTTTGACAACCATGCATGACAGAAGGCAAAATCGTTTCCAGCTGATTCCTGCTTTGCTAAAAGGAGGTCCACTCTAGAGAGACAGCCTCTGAAAAGGTCAGCTGGAGTCGATGGGATGTCCACAGTGACCTACAATACTACGGTCGTCTTTTTATGCTTGGGTTGTGGAAAAAAAAGAAATAGAGGCTATTAGGTGGTGAGAGGTTGTCAGTTAATCCTGTGTTCCACGGCCGTTCCCACCGGCTCAGCTCAGGCTGTTAGCGCAAAGGGCAGTAAAAGTATAGAGTTGCTCTCAGCAAAAGCAGCAGACTCCACCATAGACTTCTGATAGGCTTGGTAGAGAATATCGCTTCCTTCTGCTGCCCCTCCTATAACTGGGAGGTCTCCAGGCTGAGATCCTTCACGCACGCCTCTAATCTGCCAATACGTCAAAATCCTCCAGTTTAATGGTGTTGATCCAGAAGGTGTGTGTGTGTGTGTGGGGTGTGTGTGGGGTGTGTGGGGGGTAAGAGATGAGGGCAACAGATGGGGATGGGGTAAACTGGAGAAGAGGAGAAGGTAAGATATTCTTCAGGGAGTTAAAGAAAGTCTTTGATGTGAGGCAAGGTAAGCTGTCACCTGTTCCCGTGATAGATAGCACGGTTGGCTATCATTAGCATGCCCAGAGCCCGGGAGTTTTATGCTTTACTAGAGCTATTTGTTGATTAATTAATCAGGTAAAACAAAAGTGTGTGTGTGGGGAGGGGGTGGGGGTGGGCTGCGGTTGCACATCCCTGCCTCGGCATCTCGCAGACCTTCTGTGCCTCTGGAACCCAAAAGATCTCCCACCTGACCCCGCTGTGTTTGGAAGATTACAATTCCGAAAGCCGCCTCTACCACCGGGAATCCATTTGCACAAAAGGTCGCGAGTGATTTTAATATAAAGTAGAATAATAAACATACGTATGGGAAACCATCTCCCATTCCATGAATATATTCACTTGCGAGGGCCTAACGTCAACCCTGTGTGATGTAATTTGCTCAGTTTTTGTGGAAGTTGTTTTCAACTGGAAACTTGAAAATGAAAATAAACAAGGAAAGTGACGTGGGCCCTCAGAGGCCATAACGTCTAATACGTTCCTGTTTTCCTGTTATCACAAATTGAATAGAACTTTTGCAGCAGTCAATGTGTATTTTTTTTTCTCTAATCAATGTCTCAGCGTACAGTGTGAAAATGTGGATTTTGCTTGTTAAAGATAGGCCATCGATAACAATCCAATACTTTGAATTGAATTCAGTTTGTCAGCCACTCTGGCAATCCACATTCAAGCTATTGCTTGTCTTTACCTTATATCTGTTTGCCTTGATAGCGCTCCTAAATGCAGACAACGCGAACAGAGCAAATCCGTGCTAATGTTGTTCTAAGTGTACAGATTATGTGTTCTGTGTATGTACTAATGTTCTGTCTAATCGAGTATTTATAGTGTATTGTATTTTAATAGATGGATCACAACGCTTCATCATATCCTGAACACACACCTGAGTCTTTGGTCCTGGAATAGCTCATGAGGGAAACAGTTCAGTAATAATGTTGTGTATGATACAAGACCTTCACTTTGACGTGACAGTTTAATTAATTGTTCTAGAATTAAAACCCGTATTATTAAAGCTGATATTGCGAGGTTGAAGGGTTTGTGTGTCACGACGCTGCTCTAGTCCTGGTTCCTCCCACAACCACTTTCCTGTGCGAGCCAAGCCTCAGCCCATGCACACACACACACACACACAGTTTATCAGTGTGTGTGTGTGTGTGCATGTGCTCAGGTTCACAGCCCTCTAAATGTGCTGTGCCCCCGCCTGTCACCCAACTACCTGTCGACGTTCGTCATCTGTACCTCAGTCAGTTATTTATTTGGCCCGCCGTGGAATAACCGTAGGCCGGCAGGAATATATATCCGAACATGCGGCTTTGTCTCGCGTTGCTGTGAAGCCCCCCGTTGCCGTTTTGCCCGTCAGCATCGTGTCACTGCCTTTTGCTAAAATGTCAAAAGTTTGCGACGCGTTACGAGAAAAGTTTACAATAAAGACGGATGTGTGCTGGAACATTCCTCCCGCTTACACTTTGCCCAGTTTGCATGTAGCCTGTTCCCTGCTCGCTCAGACTAAACCGTGAGCTGTCACAGATTCCATCACTCTAAATAAACGCCTCAGCTCACCGCTGGATTGGGATGCTCATCCTCCCGTTGAAAAGGGTTTTCCCCTTCTTTCTTTCCTTGCTTTAAGAAACTTACTTTTAACACCTGGACGGACAGTTGTCGACGAGGGAATTCGGCAGGTATTTGAGTCGACTTATCTTTTGCTATGACTTGATGCGTTGTGATTGCGTTTATATGAAAGAAGCTCAGTGTTATTCTTTCAATAAAGAATGGATGCCTGGGGAGACCTCGCCTGAGCTGTCTCACCAGTACAAACCCCTCCTGAAGACTCTGACAGTTTGACACTTTAATTTCCCTCTGAGTATTTCACCTGAGTCTCCCAGAAAAAAGAAAGAGACACGTTGCTGTAGGGAGGAGAAAACGTTCATATCGGAGCTAGGAATTACGAGAGCCAGGGCCTCAATTAAATCCCCCCCCCTCTGCCCCCTGTTTTTGCCCAGGTTCGGAAAGAACCGGAAGGACGAGCGACCCGGGGAGAAGGTGGAGCGCAAGGGGTCCAGCAAATCGAAAGTGGACGACGTCCAAGCGTCAGAGGAGGAGACTCTTCGTATGAGGCTGGAACAGGAGAGGTGAGGACTCAGACAACATCAACAACAATAAATAAATAAATAAATAAATAAATAAATAAAAACCACACTGACCAGAAAATTAGCAAACTGCCTAATTAACAAAATGGCAGCTCAAATGTAGTGGGAATTCTGGGAAAGCATTTAGATGTCAATTTGCGAAAGGTCCCTTGCTTTTATATCGGTGCATTAAACAGATCATTTATGGATTGCTGTTGCCTGTGCTGACCTCTTAATGGTGGTAGTAGGACCCTGTGGACTTGACTTGATTGAGTGCCTTGCTCATTATAATAGAGCAATCGATGTCGCTTCACATTTTTCTCCTCCTCCAGCCAGTGGAGGTTGTTAAACGCTCATGTTGTTCCGTTTAATCCGCCTCTCTTTGCCCCCTTCCACACCCCCCACCCCCTTTCCTCCTCCCCCCCCCCGTCTGCACACCAGTGTTTCTGGGCACATTGACCGCCACAAGAATGAGACGGCGCGCATCGCCGGCTTCATTCTCTCCCAAAACTCGTCCGTAAATTCTCTGTGATGGGGAAGACAATATCTTTGCCCGGCTGAATGAAAGAGACAGCTTGCTGCCTCCATTGTTTTCAGCCCAAGCCAAATTAACTCAGTAATCAAACTGATGCTGCTCGTGAAAGCTAATTGAATGGAAACAATAGGGCTTGATACCGCTCCCCTCTACGTGCGAGGGGAAAGGAGTATGGATGGCTGTCAAAAAAAAAACGCCGCCCTGACGCGAACACACAAAGTGGCCCTCTTCACTGTTGAATGGAACATCTGGAGACCCCGTTCAAAGAGCCGTGGCTCTCTTTCTTCCATCTTTTGGCTACGGACTAGAAGGTTCTCCACAGTGGGCACGGGTCCCTGGCTGAAGGCCTAGCCTCAGCAGCCTCCCCGTTGCACACCCATTATTATTCTCTCCTTCCATTCACCCGTCACCTGTGTTCTTTTTCTGTTCATTTTGCGGTTTGAGTTCTCATTCGCTGTCTTGTTCCGCACACGTGACCCCCCAGTTCCTGCCCCGCGTTAACGGGGGAAGGATCGCACTAATTCTGTCCTTTTTTTTTACCTTATTCCCAAATCCCATCACTAGGCCAGGATTGTCCCACAGTTAATGGAAAGCGAATCCCGGGGGGGGGGGGGGGACACGGACGTGGGTAAAAAATAAAAAAAGCGGCCGCGATTCCAAGTCGATATTCAAAGCATATGGTTACAGCATGGACGACAGCTCAGGAATCCATTACCCCTTGTATTTCTCATTGTGCTACCGAATTACGCTCCTGAGGTACGAGATTTGATCGTCACGGCTACCGTCCCAGGCGAGCCCTCTGATTGATTACATACGTGCCAGTGCCACAGAGACTGGGGCTATTTCATCTCACCGTTATGAAATTATGGATCGGTCGGAGCTGTGACGGGGTTTTTCCGAAGTTGGCAAGCGTCGTTCGGCACCGCTGAGGAGCGGGAGCAATCGGGGGTGGGGGGGGGGGGGGGGCCGCGGTTGGGCC
>JAODOY010007471.1:0-13938 GCA_025399855.1 Forbesichthys papilliferus | reverse complement strand
GTGTGTGCGCATGCGTTTTGGCATACGTGTGTGTTTGTGTGTGTGTGTGTGCATGTATTTTGACATACGTGTGTGTTTGTGTGAGTGTGTGTGTGCATCTATTTGCGTGTGTGTGTGTGAGTGAGTGAGACAGGCCAGAGCGACGGTAAAGCGTGGAGGCTGTCAGAGGGAAGGCTCCAAGGAGCAGGGGGTTGAGGTGGAGGGACAGCTCTTTGTCAGGTGTTTACACAGGCCTGGACAGGGATTAGTGGCCCGCTGACGCTTTCTGTCAGAGCCCCTGTGTGACGGACGCTCCCGCGAGAAGGCCAAGGCTCCACCAGAGTGGTCATGACAACAGGACCCTCTCCCTTCCCGTGTTAGGGCCCAGCCCCCCTGGTTTAGGGCCCCACCCTCCTGCCTTAGGGTTCCCATCCCCCCCCCCCCCTTCTTCTTTAGGGCCTTGCTCATTTGACTTGTGTCTGAGAGGCCTCTGGGCCTGACCCCTGACTCACTGATGTGAGTTCACACACACACACCCCACACACTTTAGCACACACTGACATTCAAATGCCATTCTTACCTTATAACAGCCCTGGCTTTTCTCCGACGAGTCCATGATGCTTAATGCCTAATTAGATGGAGCGAGAAAAAATAAGAGAAGGAAAATGGTTTGTACAGCAGGAGGGTTGTGGCTTGCCCTTAAAACACTAAATGACAACCACGCATTACATGTGAAAGATTACACATTTCGCACAAAGTCCCGTGCCGCTGAAAGCCCAGATGTTGATTTTCCAGAGCACTCCACATTCCATCCATTGTACAAAAAAAATGATAATAATAATAATTCTTTAAGGAATAAATGGTAAAAAATAAAGACCCACACGTGCACACACACTCCAAGACCTGTGTCTGGCAGACTCTTGCTGTCGTCCCTTACGGCGTCTTCTCTGTGAAGACACTCTATTTCGTACAGAGAATACAATTTCACGACAGCTCAAAGTCCACCAGGTTGCAGAGCGAAGACGGTCTGTGTTTCGGCAAAGCGCAACAGTCATGGTCAGATGACATCCAATTGCATTTTTTTTTTTTTTTTTTGTGTGTGCGTGTGCCTTGACACAGAATTTAATTCTATGTTGCTTTATTCCTGTTTGTCCTTCTGCACACGGATGTGTCCACTATCAGATGGTAAAGGTTCTCTACTACTGCTTTTTAAAAATTACATCTCGAATTGTGTTTGTGTGCTAAGTGCACATGAGAGAGTCATAATGTGTACAAAGCACTTTGACGCTGAATAATAGCATATGGGAGGCAGAGTAGAGGTGATGGAGTAGAAAGACATTTGGCGTGGTGAAAGTGAGAATGTATAGAGAGGCAGCAGGGAATATTTGTAGTTGTTATTCTGTAGATGTTTGTTCGGGGGGGGGGGGGGTTTGATGGGAGAGAGATGGTGGTAAGGGGGTTCAGGGTTGTCTGTGTCAGAAGCTTTCATGATGAAATGCCATGCGAGACAGGACATGACACAAATTTGGCCACGGTTTGACAGCCTCTTCACTATTCAGCCTCACATTTTGTGTGTGTGTGTTTCTCTTCTTGGAGAAAAAGCAGGTGCGGTTGTACATTATGCTGTGTTTTTCACCGAGGCGTTTGTTTTATAACAGCAAACTTGGCTGTTATCCTGGCGATAAGATCAGGAACGTAATGTCTCTGATCCAGCCTAGATAACATCTCACAGCCATTTTCCATCTGTCTTCAAATGTGAAAGAGGTGTCTGAGGAGAGACGGTTAAACATGTTAGCGTTGTGCAGATGTTCTTTCACGCTAAGGCTGTTGCTGTTTGTGCGCTCGTGTGTGTGTTAGGCTTGTAAGGACATATCGATACAACCAAAACGCGATACTGTATCGATTCTCTTAATTAAACACTGTATCGGTTACAAAATAAATTACATTTGCTTTTTTTAAAAATTTTAAAGGGACATGTACAAAATACATTAGAGGAGATGAAAGATGCTTGTTACCAGATTTAAATGTAAGCTAATTTCCATCTGCAGTCCCTGAGCAAGTTTACATACTGCAAGTGGTTTCCACAAATTTAAAATTGCAATATATCTTCTTGCTTACAGTATCGCAACTTATCGCGATATATCGCATCGTGGCCCCTGTATCGTGACACGTATCGTATCGCCAGATTCACACACAGCCCTAGTGTATGCATGTGTGTGTGTGTGTGTGTGTGTGTGTGTAAGAGTGCACATACTTTCTGTAGGTCAGTCGGGTTCTTGTGTTTAACGCAGCAGGACAAAAGCTGCCTCTGTTCTCTTAACCCTCGGATGCCACAGACATCCATTGCCCTGCAGGCAGCGCGGTAAAAAGCAGCCTTACATCACCGGAGCGGGCGGCGCCGCGCTGTTATCAAGGCTGGCTTTGTGTGACGTGCGTGGCACATGGACGTGAGACAGCCTCTTCCCCGGTCCATTTGCCAGGGCTCTGGGATTCTGGAGGCCCCATGTGGCATGGCTGCCCACAGGTCTGTCATCGGCGCACAATGATGATGCACAACAATGGCCGCCTTGTCCTGCTACCGTGGGAATGAACAGGGAGGCCTTTGTAGCTCACACTTTGGACCAACGTATGGCCTTAAGAGTATACACGTGTCTCTGCATCCAAACAGAGAAGCCACTAATGCGGGCTGAAATGCACTGCAGAGAAAACTAGCGTATGAAATACTGTATTGTGCCTGTGGAAAAGTTGAAGCGCAGGCTTTTTGTTTAGAAGATAAACAACATGAGGCAATGATCAAGGTTAGAGGATAAACATCTCATAATTAGCCCTGTGTTTATATGCCACCACAAACACTAAATACACTGATGCGAACTGATGACACAAAGACCCTAATCCTAAAAGTAATTTCAACCAAATGCCATGCTAAAATACCACATACTACACCAGGAGATATCTCAGCATAGCTTGTTTTCAAAGGGAATAAAATATGTGTTGTTGCTATTATTTTTTTTATTTTTTTCCTGGTACCTGGTTATTAATGCGTTCCCTGTATATTTTGACTTCTCGTGTTGACACTTTCATTACAGAAACTACTAGCCATGTTAAATTTCCCTACTTCATTGGGGAACTAAAGATAAGATTCCAATTGCGGCCCTTTTTGCATTCATTCGCAGGGGGTTGGGGGGGGGGGGGTCCCCTGGGAGATACTGTTGATAAATATTGATGTGCCGCTTGTCTTGGACTTTAAATCCTGATCGGGGCAGAGACTGGGGTGCAGCTACTGATGTAGATGTAGCTACATCTGATGTAGATGTAGATATATCTGATGTAGATGTAGCTACATCTGATGTAGATGTAGCTATTGCTGATGTAGATGTAGATATATCTGATGTAGATGTAGCTATAGCTGATGTAGATGTAGATATAGATATATCTGATGTAGATGTAGCTACATCTGATGTAGATGTAGATATAGATATATCTGATGTAGATGTAGCTACATCTGATGTAGATGTAGCTATTGCTGATGTAGATGTAGATATATCTGATGTAGATGTAGCTATAGCTGATGTAGATGTAGATATAGATATATCTGATGTAGATGTAGCTACATCTGATGTAGATGTAGATATAGATATATCTGATGTAGATGTAGCTACATCTGATGTAGATGTAGCTATTGCTGATGTAGATGTAGATGTAGCTATAGCTATTGCTGATGTAGATGTAGATATATCTGATGTAGATGTAGCTATAGCTATTGCTGATGTAGATATAGCTATAGCTTCTGCCTGGGATCATCCCGGAGGTGATACCGCCGCTCCGTCAGCCGAGATCGGTGCTGGTGTCGCTTGTTTTGTTTTTGGGGGGGTATCGGATGCCGAGTGACGGTGGGGGGGGGGGGAGCAAGGGCCCAGCTCGGGCGGGGGCGAGACGCTGAGCGCAGGAGAAGGCTTTGATATTTGAAAGGAATGAGGGTGGATACGGCTGCACACACCCACCCATCCTCCCCGGTCTGTGCTTCTCGTCTTCTGGGTCGTCTAGATTTAGAGGAGACCCCCACCCCCCACGTCAACTAGATGTTATCTCTCTCCCTTTATCTCCATCTCTCAACGCCACTGCCTCTTTCCCTTATGCGTGTGTTGTACTCAGACATGAAGCAGATGCCCCCCCCCTCCCAGGGTGGAGGCACACCACAGTCACACTCCTCCCCAGGACCACCTGCCTGTACTGTAGCCTGGGTGGAGCACAGTGGCTCACCTCCCTGTAGCTCCAGGCCTGGATGACGTGTGTGCGTGTGTATGTGGGTGTGTTGTGTGTGTGGGTGTGTTTGAGCAGCTGATTGGTGGAGTGTGGCCGCAACAAGGTGGAAAATAACCAGTTCAGAGCAAACCCAACACCCAATCAGTGTGCACGTGTGTGTGTGTGCGCGCGTGTGTGTGTGAATGGCTGTTTGCATGCGTATGTACATGTTTTTGTGTGCGTGCGTGTGTGTGTGTGTGTGTGTGTGTGTGTGTGTGTGTGTGTGTGTGTTAAGGGCTTGATGGGTTTGAGGTTGGTGCTAAGATAAGGGAAACATCTGTTGGTTTGTCTTTATCTCTGGCAGGAGCTCCAGGCACACCGCAGGAGACCCAGTAAAGGAGCCCGTCTAATCAGAGCCAACACACAGGGCGGGGGGGTGGTGGGAGGATGCTTGTGTGTGTGTGTGTGTGTGTGTGTGTGTGTGTGTGTGTGTGCGTGTGCGCGCGCGTGTTTGAGGGTTATCTGTGTGTGTGTGTGCGTATGTGTTTGTAGTCTTGTGTGTACTGTATGTGCATGTGTGTTGTAATTATTGTTGCTAGCCTCAAGGCTCACCCTGGCTTGGCCATGGCATTTGTAAAGAAAGACAGACACGTACGAGCAATACGTTTTGAATTTAGCATCAGCAATTCAATTACGGCGTTTTATCACATTTATAAAAGTAAACTTTTTACCTTGAGCTCACAAAGGGCTTACTGTCAACTTCTGTGTGCAAGTCCCAGTGCATTATTCCCCCTCTAGTCATTATCTCTCAGTGGTCTTGACATTGGAAACGCCAGATGAAACACACCAACTGTCACTTTCTTTCACTAACACGCGTTAGCGTCTTATATTGACTGCCGCTTGTCTGACCGCGTATCAAGATCGATGAAGGTCACTCTCCTGTTTACGCCCCCGTCCAAAACACTTTACTGCTCTGAACCTGCGTGCGTGCGTGTGTGTGTAGGTGCCTGTGTGTGTGCGCTTTTGTGTGCCTGTGTGTTTGTGTGTGTGGGTGCGTGTGTGCCTTTGTGTGTGTTTGTGGGTGCGAGTGCCTGTGTGTGTGTGTGTGTGTGTGTGCGCGTGCGTGTCTGTATAAGTGTATGTGTGTGTGTGCAAGCGTGCCTGCATACGTGTGTGTGTCTGCTTAAGCAGCAATGGCACCAGCCTGCAGCTCTGTATGGATCGGGTCCCAGGGAGGCCTAATGAATGTAGGTGGGCCCTGTCACCCTCTGTCTCAACGCATCACGCCCTCTCCTCATGAGAGCAGACAGGTTTACACAGCTGTGTCGACTCCCCAGCAGGGGCACACACACACACACACACACGCTTGCACGGGCATGTGAACATAGATACCAATTTGTGCTTGCACTCACACACACAGGGGAATACAATGTACAAATGTCTGACATATATTGTACACATTTCACCAGACACATTGAAATAAATGCTCATGCGTAGACACATTGATATCTTTATGGGCACATGCACAGCTTTCAAGCAGCACTTAAACATTAAGATCAAAACAACCGTTGCCTACCAGCACCTAATTGGTAACAGACTAAATGTATTCACAGGAAGAAAAATAATTCCACCAATTGTTATGCTATAGTTATATGCATACATTTCACTGTTGGTGTCAGTAGTTTACAGTTGTAGTGTTGGATTTTTAAAGAAAGATATGCAATGCAGGTTCATCATAATGCCATTTGCCTCCTGAATTGCTGTATTGTGGATACTGTGGTACTGTTTGGCAAATATAGTTGTTTTGTGTTCTCGGACAAGTCAGGGATTCATTTTAATTTTAATAACTGTGAGAAAAATATTGGCACTGGTAGATACCATCTCTCATTCGCCATAACTGTGAGTCAAAGATTATTATTTTCCCCTCTCATCTCTGTAATGAAAATGTATGCCGACTGGAGGGACTTGTGTTTATGGGAATTAATTCACATGCGCATTGATAGAAACACAAGGCGACGTTTGAAATTACTGTGCATTGCGGAACAGCGAATCAAACGTCTAACTTTTAATGGGAAAGCGCAAGTTGGGTTTGTTTGCTTTTTTTGTGTTGACTTGAATAAAGCATTTCTCGTCCACGTAATCTGCCCAGGTGCCACTCAAAGGCTGAACAGTCATTTTCTACATGGACCAAATTAACGTCTGGAAAATGACTCCCTCTCCTTTAATACTTGATCCTGGTAAATGACAGAACTGGAGTAACACGTAATGGCTTCCACCTGTATCATTCCCTTTTTCTGTCAAGCTCACACATTCCTAAACATGGGGACGCTTTACTCCCTTTCACTTGTCCAGAAGTCAAAAGTCACAAGTCAAACCCCGGTAATGGCTTAATTAATGCAATTTTCCCGTTTTTAAATCATTCCCACGTAAGCTCGGTTGGCGCAAGGGAGACCTTTAACTCGCCAATACACTTAGACGTTCAAAACCACCACTCCCTTTTGTTGGGGCACGTGTCATTTTCACTGCCGCACCTTATTCTCAGGCCTATTTAGATAAATGTCCACTTGAAGCCGTGCTTGTCAGGAGAAATTATGGTGTCACATATGCTGGAGAAAAGCCAGAAGTCTTTTTGTTTACACACATGTCATTTAAACCGGCAATTTAAAAGATGACACCCCACATCCCCACACCAAACACTCATCTACTTAAAACATTGAGCTGAGTGAAACTCTTTTAGTAGAGGAAGAGCATGGTAAAACAGACCTAAATACAAGGTGTTTGGTTACGTTTGTGAGTAAATGTCTGATTCCAAGCGTGTGTTTCTGCGAGCCCGTTTGTCTATGCTTGTGCAGCCATATGCGTACACCAACCTAATACGGTAATGTATTAGGTGTATATGTACTGGATGTACATTTATGTTTTTACGTAATGTGTTTTGTGTAAATTTGTCATGGAAGTTTGTTTAAGTGTCGAATTCCAGGAAGAATAGCTATCGTTACGACGTTAGCTAATGGGGTTCCTAATAAACAAACACACAAAACGTACTTGTGTCTCTCGTTGTTGGCATGTATTCATCTTCCAAGCCGAATGAAATGTTTTGTTCACCAACTCAGATGAGGAAGATAAATCCTCCACACATCTAGTCTCTCTCTCTCTCTCTCTCTCTCTCTCTCTCTCTCTCTATCTCCCCCTCTGCTGTGCAGGTGTTGTGGAAGCACAATAATGCAGCCAGCTTTGCCCCACCCTGCCCAAGCTCATAGCTCAGGAGGGAAGCAGGCATGGAGCAGATAAGACTTAAGCCCCTGACCCCCCCCCACCCCCCTTTACTCGGTTAGGGACCGAGGCGGAAGAGAGAATGGGGGTGGGAAGGGGGGTGGGGGTGGTGCAGGCCCTGGAGGTGACCGTGATGAGGCTTTGATGTTTTCCCCCCTTGGCGTTGGCATGGCGGCGGGATCAGTCTGCCGCTCCTCTCGGGGAAAAGCGCACGACTCGGCGCGACCTCGAGAAGGTCACTGCGTTCCAACAGACGTGTGTGTGTGTGTGTGTGGCGGCACTGTGGAGAAATGGAACCAAGACTAAAGCTTGCTTCAGCCAACTTCCGTTTCTTCTAAATGCCACGGGCATGTAGTAAACACCATTCGTTGTTCCTCATTCACTACTTTGTCATTATAGCGGGTGTGGTTTCCACGTTGACGCTTATCGGCTTCCATAGAAGATGGGACGGAATTGAGAGAGACTGTGTTTCGACTATAGAGAGATTTTCTAGGACAGGGGAGGATTAAAGAGGAGACAATGGCTGTGTTTGCGCTGCGCTGCATTCCTCGCGACGAACAGCCTAGCTCACCTGGCCGCAGGAGCTCGGTGCTTGGCCGTTCTCAAGTTGTCTCACTGATCCTTTAGTGTGCTGTTGACACGACACGCCACGTGGCTACAATAAAATGCGTGTCCGCTTGTTCTGCTCACTGTTGAATAATCTGTTGGAGACGTATGCAAGCGGGTCAGGCTGTTATGGAGATCGTTTAATTGACTAATCGATTTTAATTCAATCAATTTGCATCCGCTGTGTGCTGGTCGTTTTTCTCACAAACCAGCTGTGTGTAATTACCTTCTGCAACCCCGTCTGTCTGTCCCGCGCCTTCCGCTTCCTGCGGTGACGCTGATCCTTACAGCGTTCCACACGCCATGACAGATGTGACCCCCCCCACCCACACCTCCACACCTCCCACCTGCGTCTCTGTGGGCGCCGGGCCGTGCAACCGCCCACCTGGGCAACACACCGCTGTGCGTTCGCTCGCTCTGTTCGGCTGAGCGCAGCGTGAGGGGGCGGAGTCACGTGGCGGGCCCCAGTTTGTCAGCTCCTACTATGTTGCTAAGCCTCCTTCGCCTCGCCAACCAGCCCCATAATCCTGCATGCCAAAGATCAGCCCCCATACGCCTGGAGCTCCTGGCACAGGGGGTAGCAGCAGGGGGGTAAGGAGGACTTGGCCTTTGGACGGTCAGAAGCCCCCGCTGCGTCACAGCGTGAGTGAGGAGGTAGATGTAGACTGCAGGAGCAAGGCCGTCGTGGAAATGAAGCTGTCTATCTACGAGCTGAACACTCTGGAGGTCTTCAGACACTTGGACTGAATGCTTGCAAACCAGATGAATTAATGGAATTGAATGCTTGCAAAACCGTATGGGGATACGTGGAATAATGTCATCCTCGACCTCCCAGCAGATGTGTTTATTTTGTTAAACCCAAAATAAGATCTCAGACGAAATGTTCGCTCAATGAAAGGTGGACTTAAAGATGTGCTATGTGATGCTTGAGGAAGATTGTGGATATTTTAACTAGTCAAAACATAAACACCTCTCCCTTCAAGGTAAAGTCAGCTGTCGCAAGCTAATTGTAAGCTAAAACACTTTTTGTCAAATTAGCCAAATATCTCCTCGCATTTAGCTAGCTTAACGATCTCTGTGCGTGCTGAAGAAAGAATATGATGCTTCTACACAGCCCTGGCTCCATACATTTTGGATAGTGTTGCGTGGTGCGGTCTACTTGTTTTTGTTCCAATAGAGCCAGGCTAACGGCAGTTAGTGGACCTCAAGGAGATATTTGTTGAATTTGACACAAAGTGTATTAGCTTACAATTGCTCACCCTACCTTTAAGGCAGGCAATGGCTGACACAATGAGCCTTGTAACGGCAGCCATACAATGTCATATTTGGTCATCTCTCATTGGTAAAATGCGACTAGTCAAGGTAATGTTGAGGTAATCATTCTGCCTATGTATCCCAATTGTCTTGTGTAAAAAGCTTTATCAGCTGCCTAGATACATTTGGAAATTGAGGGATATGCACACACACACACACACACACACAAACACGGTCCCCAGGACAATGTCATTCGTTCCTACAGTAAAGATCCCTTGCGTGTAATGATGCGTGTGCACACAAGGCACAAAACACAGTGGGACATACAATGGATTGGTGCTGTGACCTGTGCATATTGCAGGGAGATAAAAGAGAGAGAGAGCCTATGCCTGATGCACGCTCACGCCATTTTTATCCAGCCAATTTGCACTTCAGCGGGCCTGCGACGCCGTACAGTGTGTGCGGTGACAGCATGCTCTTATGTGACGCTGCCGTCCACCAGCGCAATTTCTATACACACAATTTACCTTTGTTCACACTGGCAGCCGGGACACCGTATAATACATCAACAGCACACGGTCAGTGGACTATACAAGCACACACACACACACACACACATGCTCATATCCTGCCATAGGTGTGTGCTTTTACACAGTGAAGCTTCGGAGCCTGTGATTTTATGACCGTTTTGTCAGCTGAAATAGCATGGTTTTTCCCCACCCCTGGCGCTCAGTGGTAAAATAACAGGCTCTGGCCTCATTCACAAAACCCATAGGACCACACTTGAGTCATTGCTACAATTTGAGCTATCAAATTCATAATGGAGGGATGAGATTGCCTTTATTTCCTCTTCCACTTATTGTGTGTGTGTGTGTGTGTGTGTGTGTTTGTGAGCGGCGGCTATAGAAGCTCGAGCCTATTCCTTGAGCCCGAAGGCTTAGTTTAATGTGTTTAGATAGCTCACATTTGTTGTTTCTTTACTGCGGAAATTGTAGTCTTGCTCTGTGGTTTTGTCAAAATAACCGGTCCTAACTTGTAGAATCGAGTGATTTTTTTTTTCTCTGTTTTGTTTCAGAATTTAAGGTTGGATTGTCCGTAATAATAGTCTGTCATCCAGACATGCAAATGTTTGTTTCATGCTTGTAATGGTGTGTGTCTGGGAATGGTCTGGCCTCAGTGTACGACTCAGCGTGACTCAAGCTGATGTATGACCAGTATGCTATCATGAGTCACCTAATAGTGTGAAATCAAAACACCAAGCATATTTCCGATGACATTACGCAGCGCCGACCACCGAGAACGTAATTGTGGACAAATTAGCTGATTTCGATGGCTGAATGGCTCATCATTGTTCAATGTGACATCGCGATCTGTCCATTACTCACGCTAGCCTGATCTTACGGTGTGTCAACAGCAAAGCTAGCTTTACATTTTGCGCACCTTGCACTGCACCTGGTAAAAGTAATGTCCCTCCATTGTGGCCATGAATAGATAATTAGAGAATAAATAGAGTAATCGAGAATTCAGGTATCCAGTAGGTTAGATTGTTAGCATGAAAGCATAAACAGTTACATTGACAGACATAACATGGAGTGTAAGACACAAATAAATGAATAAATAAAATAAAAACTGTATATATACAAAATATATACATGCAGCGATGGCCCATGTGCGACGACGCAACTGCATCGGTGTAATTTGTCCTCGGCTCTGTGAAGGCGAGCCGGAAAGAGCCCACTCTCACGACGACTGCCTCCGACAGAGCAACCGGCCACCTGGCTTTTCAGCAACAGACCCTCCGCCACGCTCATATTGATCCCCTGTTCTCACACCTTAATGGATGCCGTTGTCCTGCCTCTGCCGCTGATGGCACACATAATTACTAATCAATACGCACTCTAGGTCTCGCATCAGAATAATAATTTTAGCACAGGATTTATTTCCAGCGTCGCCGTGCGCGACCATCCCTGTGTGTGCCTGTGGAGTGCACGCTCGTTTTCTCGTGCACTGCCCGTCTCCCTCACGCGCTCTTTGCGATCAATTGGCAGCAATCAGCTAAAGACCCTTGATTACAGCGTCTGATGGGACCGAACGGTGTTCTTTGTGCGGTCTCGGAGTCCGCGTGTGAATGTCCCTTACGCTGGAGGTTGCTATACCTGACACCTAATCCATTGTACCTGCAGTGGCACAGTACAGTTACAGTATCCTCGTAGCCTCAGGGTGTGTGCACCACATAACTATACTGTATTGTAACCGTGTGGACGCTCGCGGTTTTGTCATAGTTAACGCACCTTAAACGTATGATATTCAATATGCTCCAGTTTTGGGTTGTACCAACCAAAAACCCAAATCTTTTTTTGTTTGCTTGAATTTGTGGTTTTCTAAACAGTCCTGCATTATTCCTTGATGTAAAAAAAAAAGTAAAATAATAATCTTTGTCTTTCAAACTCTGACTACAGTGTGGAACAATAGTGTACAACGGTAGAACTGCACAAACATTTCAACAGCTGCAATAAGCTCTACAGTTGCCACCCTAAGACCTCACACTGAGCTTCCAGCATGTCTTGGCATGGAGTTCATATCGGAATCATCCCTGCGCCCAACCTGCGAGGCTCAGAGGCTGACACGCTAATCTACCCGCGCTCTGCCCTGTCAAGACCCATTGGGGAAATGTCATGCGTGTGCATGTGTGTGTGTGTGTGTGTTTTAGGGCATGTCATTTGACATTTTGGTAGATGGAAAGCGCTCCAGCTGGGTCTCGTTGAGTCAGACTCGTAGCTATCTACCTGCCTGAGCCAATGCGGCTGTCTGCCTTTCCATCCGTCCGGCCACCGCTGTCATAATGGGGTGTGAAAGGTTACGCAGGCGGCATCTAGCCGCTCTCGACAGCCCATAAGGTCGTGCGGTTATATAGAGCGGAGGATATAATTCGAGCGTGAGGTTGGACCCGACTTCCCGATTTGACCTACAGTATATTCCGTTGTACGGTTATGGGCAAGTAAATGTATGAAGAGAATGACGATAAAGATCTTTCTCTCTTATCTGTCGTCATACATTGACGGACTTAAAAGCTGATTGAGCAGCGATTGGCTAGAGTCTTCCTCTCGAGGGTGCAATCTGAGGAAGCGGCAATGACAAACGAACCAGAGCTTTATGAAATCTCTCACACACACACACAAACACACACACACACACACACACACACACACAACCCTGCAGGCACAAGAATACACATACACACATGACACACTTGTCTGAACTGTAGACAGACTGGGTCCCTGTCTGAAGGCCAGCAGCCTCCATCAGAGACAGAGCTGTGTGCGTGCGTGCGTGAGTGCGTGCCTGTGTGTGACTGGGCGTGTTAACAGACAGGGAGTGGAACAGCCAGCTGGCGTGGTTTAGGTCAGGTCCTGGATGGGCTTCTACCTCCAGTAGTGCAATTACCAGATAAGAAGTGACCGGTGATGTGATCCAGTTTAGTAAAATATAAGCACTGTAACCGCACTATAATAACAATAATAATAGAAGGAAGAAGTTTAAACTGGAATACTGTAATATGTATTAGAATAATATGATATAGTGAAGTGCAATGATATGATACGGCACCTTGTGACACTCCTGTTCCGCTCCCGGAGTCCTAATGCCCTTCATGTTGTAGATGTATCCCTGCTCCAACACACCTGACTGTGAATGCCTGATAGCGACCCATTCATTAGAATCTGCCTCCCGGTGCCTCATTTATAAAGGCTCTGTACGTTGAAAAGACGCGATTTTCTGCGCCATGTCCCGTAGAAAGCAAACTTGCCGTAAATGTTCCCCATCTCTATGGAAACTCTGACCCTTCCGTACGTAAATTATGGCAAAACCCGGGAAACTGCGTCACCATTGGCAATGAATGAAACTCTTAAAAAAGTTTAAAACTAAAATGTTTGACATGGCTGGCCTATTAAATAATCTAAATTCGACTATAATAATGAATTTAAGAATTAACTTTATTATTGCTCTATCTTGTTCACAAGACAGAGCAATGTGTAATATAATCAATTCAATGTTGCATGGATCCCATTTTTATTTATTTATTTTCTGGCAAGTGGATTGATAAAATATTATTAGCAATAATAACCTGTAACAGAAAGTGTCATGTTTATGGAATGAGGTCATCGAGACATGGGACACGCACCACTCGCTCCTCTGAGCAATAGCTGGATGACCGCAGCCAATGTGGGTGGGAGATATTCGCAAATGTAAACATGAGAAATCTATTTAAAAATGTCACAATATTATGTCTCTTGTCGTGGCTTATTGACATCGCCAGACCTATCGAGTCAGCCTAAATAGCCTATGATGTGCTATATAATAGTCTAATGAATGATACAGCTACAACGATACAGACAACAACAACATCATGCTTTATAGTAGAAAATGTTTAAGCTCGTTCTCTTTTCTGCATTGTAGTAAATACAGCATACAGTACATCGCTCTTTCCCAACTGTTTTGTGTGATTCGTGCGGAACTCTCTCTCTCTCTCTCTCTCTCTCTCTCTCTCTCTCTCTCTCTCTCTCTCTCTCTCTCTCTCTCTCTCTC